>JAOXYD010080036.1:0-12352 GCA_028565735.1 Pinacopodium congolense
GAAGTTGATGTTTCTTGATGATTCCCAAGGTGGATGATGTTTCCTCTTTTGGGTAGCCACTAAAAACCCTTCCTTGCCTCCTTTAATATGTCCTAAGGTGATATGTGGAGCCCCTTAGGGTTTATAACATTTAAAGATGTCCAAAAAGTGGCTTCTAAGTCATAAAATGAACATATGTTGGACACGTCATAGGTTCATTCCCATTATCACCCTCGTGCTAAACTTGGTTCCCGTTGCATGATCATGCACTGCACTCTTCCAACTTTTGTCACTCTTCGATCTTGTGGCTATAACTTCTTCTACATACCTCTAATTCTCATGAAATTTGATATGTAAGCTCCTCACATTTTTTTCTCACACACCATAAAATTTCATAGCCATTTGAGATTTATAAGTCTGCCTAACGCATTATTGAAATAATCTAAAATAAATTCAATGTTGCATTGAGCTTCATTTGTTACCTCTTCATCCCAAAATCAAAATGCATCAACTCATTCTATTAATAAGGTCAAATATTACCATGAAACTCTAAATCATAGTAAGAAATAACCAACACATAAAAGATAATGACAATAATACAAAAGGTCATACTAACTAAGCTAAAAATACACAAACAACCCTTAAAACACCTAGAAACACCTTAGAAACATAGTCTAAAAATACATTTATCAAGTACTTATAAATACTATCGTATATAAGATATTAAAAACATGATATGTAATTAATCTTGGCATGAAAAGGGGTATAATGTTGTTTATCTATTTAGCTAAATTATGATATTTCAATTTAATTAGGGCCCTACTTAACCTAGTAGGCTATATCTAATGATCCCCTAGCTCTAATCGTATCACGGTCTCAATCTCTATGGTTAAATCAAATATCGCATTTGTATTTATATATATTTATTTGAGACAAGATATCACATCCGATACTTCGGCCCCACTCAGATGCCTAGTTGTGGCACAGGGTCTTTCCAAGACTCAAGATCCCTCAGTACCATTCCAGTACCTAGCCTCAAGTGCGACATCCCCAAGACTCAAGATGTTACGGCAGTATCCACATACAGATGTCTAGCCCATGTGACTATATCATCTCAATCTCAAATCTCAATACATGACAAATTAGGACCACTGAATATACCTAACCTAGGAAAGCCATTTTCTTTCTAGTGTTTCTTAGTCTGATATTCAAAACTAGTTCATCAATCAAAGTCTCTACTCATATTTATCTCATGTCTAAAATATCTAATGTATCAATATGACATGTTCATGCTTATGATGCAATTTAATAAAAGAATTAACATCGACCAATTTATTTAATCAAATCAATCAACATAGTTCTGACATTCTCGCTTAATAGGAAAATCATAACAAAATTTCCCATCTTATAAACAACGAGGAATACTGAGTCAAGTAATCAAACAATTAGTCAAACTATGAGTTATTCACATTTAATCAACAATTTGTTAAATTTCATATTTTGGGAAAAATACTAAGTCATGCCACTTAACAAAGAATTAATAGACATCAATAAAAAACTTAAAAGAAATTCTAACATTTATTTAATCCATAAAATATTAAGTTTATAATTTTTACACAAATTAAATATTATAAGGGTAAATTAAAAGTCCTTACTTGAACTCTAAAGCCCACAATATTTAGATTAGGCCAAAGCTCCACTAATTAATAGGACTTATAAAATATAAAAAGCCCATTAAGCCCAATTACCAAAGAAACACTCTAATTAAAGGTCTAGAATTAATTAAAGAATCTAATTAGCTCGATTAATCACTTAGGCCCAATTAAGCTAAAGGGCAACCATTAAAGGTCTAAATAACAACTAAGTTTCAAAGTCCAAAATAAATTCCAAGTCCAAAAGTATAAAATATTAACCAACCTCTATAAGCTCAAATCAAAACCAATCCCAAAATTATTCTAATAGTCAAAAAGTCAACAGACTCTAAACTACCAAAATGCCACCATAATAAGGATTCTCTAATCTGCCCTCACTAATTCTACATAATTCTAAAAAAGCCCTGAAATTTTTAAATATCAAAACTACCCTCTATAAGCCTTTTACTAAACTGCCCTCTCTTAAAATTAAAAACTCAGGAACATCCTTGATTTGTCTTTTTACTAGATTACCATTAAATGTTTTTTTAAAACCCCAAAATGCCCCTTAGTTCTTCTTCTTCAATTTCTTCTTCTTCTTTGGTGAGAGTTAGCATCTTCTCTGACAAAGCTTTCGCTGCCAGTAAGCTAGAAATTTTACAACTCCTAACCAAATTTACTCTCCTCTCAAGCTCTAGTTCCTTATATCACTTTGAAGGCTCCTCCACTTCCCTTTCATCTTATTTTTGCAACCTAAACCCCATCTCATTACCATTAACATCCCTTTGAAGCTCTCTCTCTCTCTCTCTCTCTCCCCCCTTACCCCATGTCCTTACCAACTTCTCCTAAACTCCTCATCTCAAGTAAACAGCAACAATCAACAAAAAAGATTTTTTTTCTACAATCGGATGACCCTATGATAGCACTATCCAACATCTCATACTACCAAAAAACCTAACAATTATTTTTTAAATCGATTCATGTACTCGTAATCAACCCTAAAATCCATTCAAAGATAAAGGAACTCATCGAAAACATAGTAACTAGCTCCGACGATGAAAATTCTTCAAAACTCCTCACTCTGCTGCACTCTTCCTCGATAAAATTCCTCTCTAATGAAGCCAAGACAAATTAGAAGCTATAAGGATTATACTCTACATGATTATTCCCCTCCTACCCAAATTGAAACTGAATTTGCCATCTCTACAAATTCTTTTTCAGTTCTTCGATTTTCTCTCTTTTTCTTTTTTTTTAAATGAGTCGATCAATCTTGGAGTTAGATTACGCCCAAGCCCAAATTCCAAGCCCTATATAAGTGGTTAGGATTTACAAGCAGAATTAGGGAACCAATTATTAGGAAGATGGCCTAACAAGACACCATCAAATTCAAAATCTTATATCCTGGGATCATGAAACTAGTTCCAATGATGAAAAGGAAGTAATTCATCCAAGGCAAGGAGTAAATTATAAGCATAAGCTAAAGGTTAACATACCGTCTTTTAGTAGAGATCTAGACATTAAAGGTTTCATTAATTGATTGATAAAGGTGGAGAATTTTTTTTAATTACACGTAGATTCCTAACGATAAGAAGGTCAAACTAGTGGCATATAGAATAAATGGAGGAGTTTTATTACTATGGGATACTAAGAGGAGATAGGGTTGAAATCTAATTTCTTCGCAAAGGAGAATGAAGCAGTTATTGACAGGGGAAATTCCTATTGCTAGATTATAAGTAGTACATTTTTAATGCATATAAACAATGCTGTTAGGGGAATGAAAGTGTCTATAAGTACAAAGTGGAGTTTTTGAGATGTGTAGCTCCCAATCCATTATCCAAATCCCAACCTCAATAAATCTTACAATACTTGAGATGATTATGATCGAACATAAGGGAGAAGATTAGGATTTAAATGGTGTTTACATTACAAGATGTGAGGAATTTGGCCATGAGAGGCGAAAGGAGTTTATGCATTACATAAGTGAGAAGGTTTCAAGTGACAAAAGGAAGGAGGTGGTGAATACAACCCCAACGAGAAATAGCATTGGCAAGGTCACACTATTGGTGGAAGCTCTAGTAAAGCAGCTCTAACAGCACTTAAACTTGTCAATTCATACACCAAACCACCCCTATCAAAATGTTATAGATGTAGTGAATCAAGAAAAAAAATCTAATAAGTCCTTGAAGAGGAGAGCGATGATTATGGTATAGTAGCATGATGATAAAGACAAAGAGGGGGTGTGTACATTGGAAGGGGATGAATGGGAGCAATAAGAATAAGATGATGAAGATTCCTTCCTGGGTGTAATCCAACGACTAATGATTTCTCACAAGGAGCATAATGATCTGTAGAGGAAAGTTTGTTCCTCACAAAATGTCTAGTGTAAAGGATTCTATACGATCTAATTATAGATGGAGGTAGCCAAAAAAAACATTATAAGCAACGCGACAATAAAGAAGATAAAATTTTCTATTAAACCATACCTGGAGCCATATAGTATTAAGTGAATCAAGGAAAATGGGGAGATTATAGTTAAAGAATGATGTGGAGTGCCTTCTTCATTGGAAGATATCAGGATAAACATCATTGTAACATAGTAGAGATGGATGCTTGTTAAATCCTGTTAGGAATGCCATGTCGGTTTGACATAGATGCGATGCATTCGGGAAGGAAGAACACTTACCACTTTATGAAGGATGGTGTGAAAGATACCCTAGTGCCTATAAGTGGAATGAAGTCTCAAGGAAAGGTCCAAAAATGCTTGTTGTAAGTGAAGAATGACATGAACAAATTTATTGGTGAGATAAAGGAAATAAAGGATGCACATTTATTAATGGTTAAGGGGAAGGTCACAATAGGAGACAAGCCTAAACCTATATGCCTCCTAAAGTGCAATACATTTTATAGGAGATTGTATATGTGCTTCTTAAGGATTTATCTAAGGGATACCTCCTATAAGTGACATCCAATGTCACATTGATTTAATTCCAGGAGTTAGTCTACACATTCTACCTCATTATAGGATGAGCTCAAAAGAGAATGAAATTCTACTAGAGAAGGTAAAGGAGTTAATTAGTAAAGGCCATATTAGGGAGAGCACAAGTCCATGTGTTATGCTTTCCTTACTTACACTAAAGAAGGATGGTAGTTGGAGGATGTGTGTCAATAATAGAGTAATTAATAAGATCACTGTTAGTTATAAGTTTCCTATTCTGAGACTTGATAATATGTTGGATTAGTTAAGTGGAGCCATTCTTTTCTCCAAGTTGGTCTTTGGAGTGGCTACCATCAGATAAGAGTAAGTGTAGAGATCAACTGAAAACATCAATCAAAACAAGATATGGCTTATATGAATGGCTATTCTTGCCATTTGGATTGTCCAACACACCTAACACTTTTTTAGACCTCATAAACCAAGTGTTGTGAATTTTCATAGGCAAGTTTTTGGTAGTTTATTTTGATGGTATTTTTATCTATAGCAAATCTATAAAAGATCATGTAGAGGATCTAAAGGATATTTTTTTAGGCTTTACGAGAAAATTAGCTATATGCCAATTTGAAAAAGAACATGTTCGTGATGGAAAGCTTATTATTAGTTGGATATGTTATAGGAAGGGATGGCATCAGAGTAGATGAAGATAAGATTAAGGCCATTAGATATTGGCTTACACCAAAAACCTATTGGAGATGTGAGGAGTTTTCCTAGTTTAATGATGTTCTATAAAAGATTCATTAAAAATGTCTAGCATTATAGCCCCTATTACAAAATGTCTAAAGAAAGGGAAGTTTAAGGGGGAGAAAGAGTAAGAAATGAGTTTTGCCTTTATTAAGGAGAAACTATATATAACACCCATCCTATCCTTACTAGACTTTAAAAAATTGTTTCAAATGGAGTGTGATGCAAGTGGAACAGGCATTCGGGCACTCCTATCCCAGGAGAAAATATCGGTTGTATACTTCAATGAGAAATTAAGTGAGGCAAGGCAAAAGTGAGATACATATGATAAAGAATTCTATGCAATTATGAGGGCCTTAAATACGTAAGAGCATTACTTGATTGAGAAAGAATTTATTCTCTATACTGACCGTTAAGCATTGAAATATTTGGGCAAATATATATAGTTGTGGAGCAAGATGCATGCTAGATGATTAGTTTATGTCAACAAGTTCACTTATAAATTCATCCATAAGGTTGGGAAAAGCATTGTAGTGGTGAATGCATTGAGCAGAAGAGTAACTGTGATCAAGTTGTTGATAGTAGAGGTTGATGACCTCGATCACTTAAAAGACTTTTATACTGATGATGATGATTTTAAAGATGTATGACAAGCTTATCAAGGAGGGAAGCCATATAAGTATTTCCATATTCATAATGGATTCCTTAAGAAAAAGTAATCATCTATGCCTTTTATAGACATCACTAAGGAAGAAAGTAATTTTAATTTTACACAAAGGAGGAATAGCTAGATATTTGGGTAGGAAAAAAATGCTCAATGAGGTATGTTCGAAGTATTTTTTACCTAAACTGAGGAGAGACATTATTTCTATTATTTTTAGGTGCCAAACTTGTCAAACGTATAAGGATCACATGTCAAATGTCAGGTTATACATGCCATTACATGTGCCTAATAACATTTGGAAAAATCTTTCCATGGATTTTTTGGTAGGGTTAGCAAGGATGCAAAGAGGCATGGATTCTATTTTTTAGTTGTTGATAGATTCTCAAAGATGGAAAATTTCCACCATACAAGAAGACAGTAGATGTAACAGCCATTTCCAAGTTATTCTTCAGAGAGTTTACAAGACTATATGGGATTCCAAAATAAATTACATTTGACTAAGACACTAAATTTTTAATCTATTTGTAAAGAACTTTTTGAAGCATGTTTAATTTAGGTTTGAAGTAAAGTAGTGTAACTCATCTACAAACAGATGGACAAATAAAGGTGATGAATAGGATACTAGGCAACTTAGTGAGATGCATTTGTCATGATCAACCTAAGAACTGAGACTTCCTTATCGCACAAGCTTAGTTTGCCTATAATAATGTAGTCTATATTTCTATTAATTGATTCCCATTCTCTATAGTATATACTAAGGTACCAAAACATTTCAGAGTGTAAGTGTTTAGAGAGGGGGATGATGTTATAGTATTCTAAAGAAATAATAGAAATTTTGGAAACCATTATAAGCTGAAAGTAAGGTGTTGAACTAGGGGAGGTTTTTCTTGTTTTTATGATGAAAAAACATATAATAGGCTAACATTTTGTTTGTTTAAAGTATTTAAAAATAGGTGTTAAGTTAAAGCATTAAAAAAGAGGTTTATAGAGTCTTTGAGCAAATTGAATTCTATAAATTGGATTGATCAAGACTCAAAGAAGTTTGGAAGAGTTAAGAGAGATCTTATATAGGTTATGACTTGTAGTATTTATTGTAAGCCTTACTTAAGTTCTTTTTATTATTTTAATGAGGCTCACTTTATGTATGATACATTCATATTTTAGAATATACATATATGATGTATAATCAAGAGGAATTTTATGTGAAAATTTTTTGATAATACTTTTAATGAGTTAAAAATGTTTTTGGGAAGGCTTTTTATATGTGTGTGAGCTTAAGAAGTATTTATAACATTAAAATAAACTTGAATTGGTTATGAATTTCCTTGGACAAGTTTTTATGTATTTATAGGAATTAAACAGTAGCTATTGGGTTTAATTAATGGCATCGTTGTAGACCCATATTAAAGAAACTACAATAACAATAGATTAACCACGTCATTGAACTTCGAAGAAATCCTCGTTAAAAAGAGAAAATCATGTCTCAATGCCTGTTTCTCAATAGTAACAAAATTTTAATGCATTAAAACATTGGAAAATGATTTTTAAAAAATGGCTAGTTTGACATCTTAGAGCTATAAATAGGTTGCTTTGCATTATTCTTCATCATCCAAGAGTTTAGAAAGTGATTAATCAAGTGTTTTGCACATTGTGAAGGTTTTTTTATGAGTATTCTCTGAGTTATCTTTAAGTGATTTTTAGAGCATGATTTTTCTAAATACATTGTGTTGGTTTGAATTTTAATTTTAATTACATGAGAATTTATTAAATTATTAGGCTAAATTAGTCATATCAAACCATCGTAGCAAGTTTTTAGTGTCACTACCAGGGAAAATAATTGTGATATTAGGAAAATATTGGTGTCAATTACTCTACAGTGTAAATATTTTTTATATTGTTTATAAGTGTGGTTGCCTTTGCTTTTCTTTCTTGTGTGCTTATTTGTTTCTGTTTTCTTTTTTTTTTTACATTTGTTTTTTAGTATTTGTTTTTTAGTAAGGATCAAGTTAATTCAGAAATGGAACATCATGAGCACTTAAATTTCCAGCTTCATAAAGAACCACCCATATTGAAATTGATTATACAAACTAGGAGTGATCCTAAGTCTAGTATTGTTCAACCTAGGATAGACTTATATGATTTTGAAATTCCGCATGCTGTCATTTCTTTAATAAGATCTTCTCAATTTAGTGGTTCATCCTTAGAAAATCCAAATGATCATTTAAAAAATTGTATAAATATTTGTGATCTCTACAGAAGTCTTGGTATTTTAGATTATGCCTTTAGACTTAGATTATTTTCATTTTTTTTAAAGATAGAGCTCGCACATAATTAAACACTTTCTAGTCTAATTCCATAATAAATTAGTATGATCTTGCAAATTGATTTTTATATAAATTCTTTCCCCCAACTATGATATCAAAATTGAAAACTTTGATTTCATCATTTGAGCAATATGAGAACGAGAGTTTATATGAGTCTTGAGAGTAATTTCAAGAGCTACTCACTACCTGTCCCATGCTTAATTTTAATATTTATGACTAAGTGCATATCTTTTATCTAAGACTCACCAATTTCACTTATAGTCTCATAGACGTAGCAACTGGTAATACCTTGATAAGAAAAACTCCAAGTGAAGCATATAGGTTAATTGAGGACATTATATCCAATAGCTTTTAATAAAATTTTAATCCTTTTCATGGGAAACCATTTAGAGTTCAAATCATTAATAATATCACATCTTTACAAGCTCAAATGTTGACCTTATGAAGCAATTGGAAAATTTATAAGCTCAAATTGGTAGTAACATGTTCCAAAGTCAAGTAAATTGTGGTTTGTGTAGTAGTTCCTTGCATGCTTCTCTATATTGCTAGGTGAGAGAATCTTATGTCCATACTCATATTCAAGACTCTTAGCCTTCTCCTTGGTATAACAGTGACTCTTACAATCCTTCTAAGGTGAGCTACCTCAATTTTCCATGCAACAATCATTCAGACTACCAATACCCTAATACCCCTCCCCAGCCTAATCCACCTCCAACAAAAAAAAGTCTAATATTGAAGATATAATGATGAAATTATCCAAAATAATGAGTTTAGAATGGTAAATCATGAAAATTCCAGTTAGCATTTAAAGATTCAAGTTAATCAAAGTGCACAGATTTTAGATGAGCAGATACCTAACCCTTTACATTTTCGACCTAAACCTACTTATAGAGAGCATGTTATAGCAATCACTAAAACTTCTAGTTGTAAAGTAAAGAGTGTAGGTGTAGAATTTAGTGAAGAGGAAGTGATCGAAGATGAAAATGTCCCAACTTGACCTAGGTTATTTACTGACCCCAATGCCCATTCTTATCAACCTAGGATCCTTTTTCCCAAGCAATAGATGTTCGGTTTAGGAAAGCTTCCCAGTTATTTCACAAATTTTATTTTTCATGTCATAGTGAATCTCAACTAGAAGAGCATCAAGCTAGAAATCAAGTCATTATAGTAGAGTTGGAACCTTTGTATCCCAATTGGAAAGAGGCTTTAATTAAGAAATTTGACCAATGCCTCCATCTCTCCTACATGAAAATGTTGTATCTGAATAAGATGTTTTTAGAGCTTTGGATATGGATAATGATGATGATGAGCTTCCAATTAATTCTAAGAAATTTAATGTGGATTTTATTTATTATAAGGAAAATGTTCAAGTTATTGGAAGTCTAGGGATTGAAAGGTTATATGATAGTTTAGACAATGGTGAAAATATTTTTTCTTCTATTTTTCTTAATCACTTGAATGATGATAATGTCAATTTCATTGGTGTTATGGATGATCCTAAGTGGAAGACCAAGTTTTTAAAGTTCTTGAAGTTGAAAATTATGATAAAGTTGTTCAGAAGAATGAGGTTGAATTTGTAAAAGCAATTAAAGTCATTGATTTTATTGGGGTTCTTGCTTTCAATTCTATGTTCGACATGGTAATTCAAGACTTTTTACCATATAATTTTAAAGTCAAGAGTGGTGTTTCACGAAGGGAAAGGTTCCAAATTTGACAAATCAAATTAATGTTTTATGACCTTTTCAAAAATTGACCTCTTTTAACTCGAAAGAGCATAAAGTAAAAATGTTGGATTGCGAGTTAAATTTTAGATTGAAAATTCCCTAACTTTAAGGTCCACCTAAAAGACCTTAAAGAAGCATTTTTTAGAAGGCAACTCTATCGTAGAAGTAGGATTTAGTGTACTTTGGTGTGTTTTCTTTTGTTTGGTATGCTTTTCTTTTATTTCCTTTCTGTACTCCTTGTTTTCTTTGTTCATATTTACATTACGGAGCATGGTGACTTTCTAGTTGGTTTCTAGTGCTTTAATTGTCTTTTGATGGATTTGCAGGTGTTGTCTTCAATCTTTTTTATTTTAAGGAGCAAGTTTTCACATGCACCTTCAATGGCCCTTCAAGTGATTTTAGCTTTTTATAGAAGTGCTTTATGTTCCTTATCCCTCATTTTTTTGCTTAATTTGTTATTTTAAGAACATTGATGACAATGTTCAATTTAAGTGTGGGGGAGGGAATGGTTGCTTCACACTTATGTTTTATTTGTCATAAATAAAATAATTTTAGCATTTTGTTCAAGATAATCTATAATTTATGGAAAAATTTTCGATTTTGATGCCATTCATTGACATTTTTCCTTTTGAATTCGATAATTTAACGTTTTGATATGTTATATTATTAATTAAACATGATTATGAACTTTGATGATTTCAAGTTTTGGATTATGGATATTTGATAAGAATTACAAGTTTCCATGTATAAAATGCATATCCCTAAAGCTTTTTGTGACTTCTTTTAACATTTTCATTATCTTGTTTAATTCAAAATCAAATTCAATGAAAAGAAAGTTTGAAAAATTAAAAGAAAGAAAAATGAAAAAGTGTGCTAAAATTGTGAAAAGTGAGCAATGTTCCTTCACTCCGTTGGCTTCAAACCAATTGGTTGAAGTTAAAGAGTGATGCTAATGGCCAATTGATATAAGATGACTTAATTGACGTACTGGGATGTTCATGACAAAATGTTCATCTTTATGTAACAAAATTGAATGACCTCTAAATCAAGCCTTAAAAGCTCATAAATATGCTTAAGTTTGTGCTTAATGGTTAAAACGATGTGAAATTGCTTAAAAGATGAGTCATTTTGCTTTGTCCATATCCATTTTATGCATGGAAATCATTTTATACAAGTTAGGTTAAAGTTTGAAAGAATATGAAGTTATTTGTCAATTTACACATTTGATTAATCATATAGCATCTTAATGATTTGTTTAATGATTAAATAATTAAGAAAATAAGTCAATAATTAGGTTTGATAGGTTGAGCAAGTTTTCCTATACTTATAGGTTGTTTTAAGATAGATGATTTAATGATTTTCTTAAGGACAAGCAAAAGAAGTGTGGGGAAATTGTTAGGCCTTAAATTTAATGAAATTTTATCTCAATTTAATCCAATTTTAAGGAATGTTGCTTCTAATTTGTTGTTAAAGTGCTTAATTATGTTTATAAATGTTGTATAATACAAATGGAAGCCAAAAAGTGGTGAAAAGATCAAACATTTAGCAAAAAATTCAATTCGCAAGACTAAAATGGCGACTCAGTAGCTCGCCATTGTGCTCAACAATCCGCTGTTATACTCTCAAAGCATGGGACTTAAATAGCACCTTCATAGCTCGCTGTTATGTGCATTTTAAGTGTCACTATAATACCTGTCACGTGGAAATAACTAAAACTTGCCCCTCCACTTACTACAACTTGCCCAACTTGTTCCTACTTATAGCTAACATATATAAGAAGCCTCATAAATCAATTTTGAGACAGCTAACGGGAAATTGAAGAGAAAATTTAGATCTAGCTCAGGTTTTCTCTTGTTTTCTCTTATTTTTCTTAGTTTTTAGGTTTTCCTTTTCTTTTTCTTTCTAGCCCTTATAGATCGCAATTTCAGGTTTCTTTGAGGATTCAAAGGAGTTTCTATAAGTGATTGGGAGTTATCTATCAATTTATTTCATCATTTGGTACTGTCTAAACATTAAATCTCTTATTTTGTACTCCTTTATTCATAGATATTCAATAACATGGCTTGTTTCATTTTTATCCTAATTTTCTTGTTTATTTATGATGTTTTAAACTAATTTCTATCTAAGGACAGGTTCTTGAATGTCTTAAGTGAGTGTTTATCACATTATTATATGATAATCTTTGTTTATTTGAGTTCATAATGCTTATTTTATGTTGATCACTTAGAATATGATTTAAGATGATTAAAGATCTGACAATCTCTACTTTAATCATTAGAAAATTCAATAAATAACATGGTTTAATTCAAGGATTTAAGAAATCTACCTTGGTTATCATGAGGGCACTAATCTTG
>JAOXYD010080056.1:0-12351 GCA_028565735.1 Pinacopodium congolense
ACCTCAAGTGAAAAATCCACAAGTCTTGGGCATTTTGACCTCCTACTTCAGCTTGAAAGGCCAGAATAGATTTCTAGTAAAGGGTTTTCTTCTGTGAAGGCATGACATTCAAGTACCTGAAAAAACACACAATAGAAGTGAAAATGAGCAAAAAAGAATCAAAACTCACACATTAGAGAGAGAGAGAGGTGTTCATGAGGAGAATAGATGAGGAAGGAGATGAAAATTGTAGAAAAACTGCAAAAACTACAAAGAAACTACACAAAATTGAAAAGAAACCAACAAAACTTACTATATTTGGAGCAGACTTGGCTTGAAATAAGTAAAGGAATGTGGAGGCTAGGTGGGGGGCGAAAATAGAAAGAAGAGGGAGTGGGTAAGAGAAAGAATGAAGAAGAGAAGGTTTTAAACTCTAAATCCCATCTACCAGGAAAAACGTTGTCACGATCGTGATACCCTTGGATTTAAAACTTCTGTCACCCTCGTGACAGACCACGAGGGTGACAGAATTTAGACCTTCTTTAGCCTAAACTTACCCTAAATGACCCTCCACTTGATATAAACTCAACCTAGGCTTTGCAAATCAAAATTTAACAATAAAAACTACTCAAAAACACATCGAACTCAAGAAAACAACAATCAAACTAAAGAAAAGATGAAGATAAAGAATGAAACACTAAAAAACTATGCATCAACATATTGAACAACTTGCAAACTAAACAAAACATGCTTCATTTAAGGTCATAAGCTTGACCAATCTTTAATTCAATCATGAAGAGTACAGGAAAGGTAAGAAACTACTTCCCTTTCATATGAGAAAGCTCCTCCAAGTTAAAGCTTACACCTATGCCCATTAACCTTAAAGGTTTCACCCTTATCATTTTTAACTCCAAAGTACCATACGGAAAAACTTGAATAACCTTGAAAGGTCTACTCCATCTTGACTTGAGCTTTCTAGGAAATAACCGAAATCTTGAATTATATAAAAGCACCAAGTCCCCACTCTTAAACTCTTGCTTCTTAATGTGAGCATCATGCCATTTTTAACCCTTTCCTTGTACAACTTGAAATTTTTATAAGCATCAAACCACCTCAACTCTTCCAATTCATCAAGTTATAGCAATTTGGTCTCACTCACAACCTTCTAATCCATATTTAACTTCTGAATCGCCCAATAGGCTATATGCTCTAATTTTGAAGGTAAATAACAAGTCTTTCCATACACAAGTATATAAGGAGTAGTATCTAGAGGTGTCTTGAAAGCTGTCCTATACGCCCAAAGTATGTCATCTAACTTCAAAGGTCAATCCTTTCTTGAGGTGCTCACTACCTTCTCCAAAATCTTCATTAATTCCCTATTCACCACCTCTACTTGGCCACTCGATTGTGGATGGTAAAGACTAGCAACTCGATGATGCACATTATATCTTTTCAATAGAGCTTCAAGGATTTGTTGTAGAAGTGACTCCCTTTATCACTTATGATCACTCTAGGTACTCCAAATCTAGCGAAGATTTTCTTGATGAATTATTGCTCCATGTTGCCTTCATTGGTTGAAGTAGCTACAGCCTTTACCTATTTGGAAATTATAATCAACTCCAACTAAGATATAAGTGTTACCTAGGAAGGATGGGAACGATACCATGAAATTCAAGCCCCATACATCAAATATCTCCACCTCTATGATGTTAGAAAGTGGCATCTCATCCCTCTTTGATTTGTTACCCACTCGCTGGCATTTATCACACTGCATCATAAAGTCTCGAGCATTCTTAAACAAATTCAGCCAGTAGAATCTACACTCTAAGATCTGAGCAGCAGTCTTATTAGCTCTATAATGCCTTGCATAAAGTGAGCTATGACATTACATTAAAATTTCGGGCATTTCATCTTCAGGGACACACCTGCTAATCACATTGACAGTACATATCTTATAAAATGCAGGTTCATCTTAAATATAGCGAGAACATTGAAATACAAAACACTTCCTTTGTTGATAAGATAGATTAGGGGGGAAGAATACCACCTAAAAGGTAATTAGCAATATCTACAAACTAAGGACAAAAAGGGTTTTTTTTTTACCATTATTAAAGCCTCATCAGGAAGGCTCCCCTTGATTTCCTCTTCTTCTTCTTAGTGCCCTCTTCCAGTCTCGATAGGTGGTCTATTACAACATTTTCTTCTCCTTTTTTGTCTTTGATCTAGAGGATGAATTCTTGGAGTAGAAGTACCCATTTAATAAGTCTAGCCTTAGCACCCTTCTTAGCAAAGAGATAGCGTAATGCCGCATAATCTGTAAAAATAATAATTTGTAAGCCTAAAAGGTATGACCAAAATTTTTCACAAGTAAATACCACAGCAAACAACTCCTTCTCCGTAGTGGTGTAATTCAGTTGTACCTACGTCAAGGTTTTGATTGCATAGTAGATGGCATGTAGCCTCTTTTCCTTGCATTGTCTAAGTACATAACCAACGGCATGTTCACTTGCATCACATATGATCTCGAAGGGAAATGACTAATCTGGTAACATCAAAATGGGCATTATGGTAAGTGCCTTCTTTAACCTATTAAAAGTATCTGAGCAATCATTGATAAATATAAAAGGCACATCTTTAATTAATAAATGAGGTAAGGGTCGAGTAATAAGGGAAAAATCCTTAATGAACCGTCTATAGATCCCTGCATGACTATAGAAGCCTGGATGACTTTGATGTTGGTAGGAGGTGGAAGTTTTTCAATCACTTTAGTCTTGTCTTGATTTAACCCAATACCCCTGTATGAGACCTTATGGCCTAATATAACTCCCTTTTGGACTATGAAGTGACACTTCTCCCAATTCAAGATTAGATGAAAGTTCTCATATCTTTTTAACACTCAATCTAAATTAAACAAGTAATGATCAAAAGAGTCTCCAAAAATAAAGAAGTCATCCATAAATACCTCCATGATATCCTCATTCATATCCGCGAAGATAGCCATCATGCACTTTTGGAATGTAGCCGGTGCATTGCATAGGGCAAAAGTCATCCTCCAGTAAGCAAAAGCCTATAGGGATAAGTAAAAGTTGTCTTCTCTTGATCTTATGGAGATATAAACACTTGATTGTATCTTGAATATCCATCAAGAAAATAATAAAATGCATGACTAGCCACCCATCATTTGATCTATAACAGGTAAAGGGAAATAGTCTTTCTTTGTGGCCAAATTGAACTTCCTATAATCAATACACACTCTCCAACCTATGATGATCTTAGTAAAAACCTGTTCACCTTTTTCGTTCTCTATCATTGTCATACCTCCTTTTTTAGACACACACTGTACTGGACTAACCACTCACTATCTGAAATGGTGTAAATGATCCCCTCATCCAAGAGCTTCACTACTTCATTCTTCACATCGTCTTACATGTGTGGATTTAACTTTCTTTGTCTCTCACTCACTTTTTTACATCCGTCTTCCAAGTTAATCCAATGTATCACTCCATTGGGACTAACCCCCCTAATATAAGATATTTGTCACCCCATGGCTCTCATCCTCTTCTTAATGATCTGTATCACCTTCTCTTCTTACTCAAAGTTCACTTGATTGGAAATAATAATGGGTAAAGTATAGTCCTTACCTAAAAATGTGTATCTCAACTGGGAAGGTAAGGGTTTAAGCTCTAAAGTGGATGACTTAACAATGGAAGGTAGTGTTGGTGCATCCATTCTTTCTAACCTCTCTTGCTCAACTTCCTCATATAATTCCTCTTCATTCACACTCTCATCCCTCACTTCAACAACTTCATCAACTTCCTTTTTAACTTTCTTCACACATTCATCCATAACATCAATTTTCATACATGCATTACCATCCAGCGACTTCTTCAAAGGTTTAGCCGTATTAAATTCAACCTGCTCATCAGCAATTCTCAAAATAAGTTTTTTTTATGTACATCGATTAATGCCCTACTAGTATTCATAAAAGCCCTACCTAAAATCAAGGGACAATTTCTATTTTCCTCAAAATCCAACACAACAAAATCAACATGAATGATAAATTTATTTACTTTTACCAACATAACTTCCACAGCTCCAAATGGCCTCTTAATGGATTGATCTGCAAGCTGAATGAGTATGGATGTTGGCTTGACATCTCCTAAGCCTAGTTTTCTGAAAATAAACAAAGGCATTAAGTTAATATTTGCACATAAATCACATAAGCATTTGAAAAATTCAAAATCACCAACAACACATAAAATAGTAAAACTCCATAGATCCTGTAGTTTTAAAGGCATTGCACTTGAGATGATTAAATTACAATTCTCCATCAAGGTCACCATTTGGTTGTCCTCTCACATGTGTTTGTCCATCAATATGTCCTTAAGAAACTTCGCATACTTGGGGATACATTCCAATGCCTCTAACAAGGATAAATTAATACGATGCTTCTTCAATTTCTCCAAAAACTTGGAGAACCGTGTATCCATTGATGTTGTCTCACCCTTTGTGGATATGGAAGTTTAGGCTTGTAGGGTGGTGGTGGTACTTATGGTTTCTCTTCTTCTTTTTCTTCCACTTTCTCCTTGCCTTTCTCCTTTACTTGGATCTCCTTTTGCACATTTGGTTCCTTCAACTGCTTGCCACTTCTAATTGTAATAGTCTTGAATTGTTCCTTTGGATTGGCTTCGGTATTGCTTGGTAGGTTACCTACATTTCTAAAAGATAAAACACTAGCAAGTTGATCTATCTGAACCTCCAATTTGTTGATAGATAAAGCGTGATTCTTCACGATTTGATAAAAAATCACCTCCATCCTCTTGTGGTTTTCCTCATAACTTGTAAATTTTGTGCCCAAAACATCTATTATCTTATCTATCTTGTTCTCTAAGGAGTTGAATTGATCTTATTAAAATCTAGGAGGTTCTTATGCTCTCACTTGGACACCTAGATTGTTAATATTCCAAGAAAAATTTATATGGTTTTCCACACCAGATTATGAGTATTGGAATACAAATTGTTACCTCTTTGCGGTTGGCCCAAGTAATTTACATGTTCTGTGCCGTTAGCTATTAACAAGAAACATTCTGTTGTGCCATGACTATCTTACCTACCTAATTCACATTATAATTGCATGGCGTTAGATGTAGATGATGAGGCTCCTTGTATGTTACTCAATTACTTGGTGAGTGTCGTAATCTGCGCTTGCAATGCTGTCACCGAGTCAATTGATATCATCCTTTTTTGCTCCTTTAGCCTCTGTCTACTTCTCTCATTGGATCATATACATCTGTTACTTACTAACTCCTCCAAAAGTTTATGAGTTGCATCAAGGATCATCCAAAAGCTGCATCTATGGTCCCTCTTGTATTCTGGTTAACACCATTATAAAATATTTGTAGTAATAACTCCCTTGGAAGGTTGTGGTGTGGGTAGATTCTTTGCAACTCTTTTAACCTCTCCTAAATTTCATATAACGACTCCCTATCACTTTGTTGAAAGTTTGTAATTTCCTTTATGATTCTTATTGTCTTGGTCAGTGGGAAGTACTTGGTAAGGAAAGCTTGGGCGACCTGCTCCCATGTGGTAATCTGTCCTAAACTAAGGGAGTTGTACCATACATTTACCTGATCCCTCAAGGTAAATAGGAACAACCTTAACCTTACTGCATCATCAGATATCCCATTAAACCTGAAAGTATCACAAATCTCTAAGAAGTTATCCAGATAGGCATTAGGATCTTCTTTGGATAGACCATAAAATTGTACACTGCTCTGAAGTATGTTGAGGAGTGTTTGTTTGATTTCAAAATTATTTGCTTAAACTGCAAGCCTTGAAACTCCTTAAAGACTGAAACTTGAACTTATGAAATCTATCAATGTCCTCTCAGCTCCTCCTTACTCTCCTTCTTCCGTCATATTTCGTTGTAGTATCTCTTGGTGTTTAACTCTTCTTAATTCTCTTTTGTGCCTTGTGATGTCATACAACTCTTTTTCATTAAGCTCGTTAAACCTTCTTATACTCCTTGTGTTCATGCACCTATAAATACATAAGGAAAAGTATAAAAAAACTCTCAAATCAAAGTTACCCAAACTAAACAAGATGATTAAAAAAAATCTCTGGCAACGACTCCAAAAACTTGTTGATACTTTGCAAAACTATCTAACTTATTTTCCGCTATAATACCGCAAGTGTACGGGTCGTAACTTTTAGTAAGGAAGTAGATATCAATCCCACAGAGATTGAGTTTAGTCACTACTTAACTCAGGTTGTACTTTGTTTAAGAAAATGGTTGCAAATGATTAAAAACTTGAAATTAAACTAAAATTATCTAAACTAACAATAAATAACCAATTGAGACAAAATACAGTAATTTGTTAACCAAGGCTTAAGATTAGTAGTTACATTATCCCTATTTTACTTTCCTCTTGTGTTCTAGATCCAATTATGCTTGACCCTAGATTTTCTACTGCTTAATTATTGTTTATTAATGTGTATTTAGTTGTCTCTAACTGAAATAAATTAAGATCAATTATACTATCTCTAGACTTACGAGCTTCTCCTAACCATTCAACCAGATTTTAACCACTCCTATAGGTGATTTTAAGCAAATAGCCAAGATCTCTCTTCAACTATTTGGAAAAATCTGAATATTTATAGATCCATTAGGAGTTAACTCTCATTACACTACCAAACTCAAATGTTCAAACTCATCCTCTCAGTCTATTGTATGGTATAAGCATAATAAATATCCCAAAGCATCATTCATTGAATAAAAAACAACAAGAGTTTCACAAATAGGTCAAGAACAACTCCTACAAAGTGTTTAACTACTCATAATTATGAACAATCCAACAAAAATCCATATTTTTCATATTAAAATTCATAAATAGAAAAATAATAAAAACTAGGTAAAGTTAAGAACTCCTCCTCTCTACTCGAAAAAGCTAGAAAAACTCTGGATGTTGATATTATCACCACTTTTCCTAAGGTAGATTTTAGTTTCCCTTCTTGACTAACCACTAAAAACCTCCTTTCCTCTTTGTGGTGTTGTGTAATGTTAGACGAAGGCTCTTAGGTATTAGAACCCTTATATAGGTCAAAAGGAAGGTCAAACCACTTAAAATCCCGTGTTTATCTCGAAACAGGTCATGCCCGCTGTCACGATCGTGATAGGTCATCCTCCGTTGTTAACTTCAAATACTCTTTACTATTTTAGACATAACTTCTATTTCGGACCTCCGATTGACTTAAAATTTTAATTGTAGGTTCCTCACATCTAGATCTTTCTCTCCTCAAAATTTCATTGTCATCTGAACTCTATAAATCTACCTAATGAGTCATCAAAATCACCTGAAGATTCATCCTCAGCTGAATTTCTGCTACCTGCACAATTCACTACAAAAGTGCATTAATCTATCCCCAAAACATTTTAAAATTTACCCTTAAACACCAGACAATTAAAAGAATCAATTAAAAATATCTAAGATCATGAAAAGATACAAAAGATGTAAAAGAACAAGTACACTAATACTAAAACACATAAGGAAACACTTAAAACACATAGAAAATAATATAAAAATACAACCTAAAACATACTTATCACTTATAAATAGTTCATTAGAGTCAGGGTTCAAATCATTTACTCAAAACTCAGAGGAGAGACAACTTAGAGAGTTGAGAATTTTAAAGGAATTTTCTTATAAGAGTTTCAAGTAAAGAGTTCTTATAAAGTATTTCGAAAAGGAGGCACTTATTTCTTTGTTGACGCTTTATAAGAGTTCATAAAAGGTTGGCTTTAACCACAAGTATTCTTTCTTATTGCTTTCTTTTCTCTTATTCTACACTCGTATGATTTTTAAGTGTGAGTAAAATAATTAAACATGGGTATACATATGAGGTGTTCAAAGGTTAAAAGATTTGTTCTGCAATATTAATGTGAGAAAATTAAATCTTACTTAAGTTGACATAAGCGAAATTATAGTGTAAAAGTAGGCTCGGCTTACAATAAAATTTGGTTACCTAAAAAGTCTTTGTAACACCTACAGGAACTATAGTGATTTAAAATAGAAATCCCATATCGTAAAAAAGAGTCCTTATAAAAAGAACACTAAATCCAGCACCAATATCTTCATGTCCGATTAAAATCTTGCTAATTAATATAAATGTTAATAGTTTAAGTCCTCTAATCTTAAATTAACAAATTTAATCGGTATGAAATTATATGGTAGTATTTAAAGTTTTATTGAATATTTCAATATGTGATTTATCATTGTTATAAAATTCTTTTTTTTAATTGATTAAGAATTGACATTGATTCACATTAAAAAGGAGCAACAGATGAATGTAAGCTTTTTTCGTTCCTTGGCAATGAAATAAGGCTACCCTCATGAAGTCTCAACAAGTTTATGGGATCCTTAAAACAAAGTTAAACTGATGAAAACCCAGTAAGGGAGCTGCATATATTTTTGACTTGTTTATAACCCCATATGATTCATGCAGTTTATAGATATTAGATTGTTTGTTTAATCTATGCTGATACGAGTTTCGTTTCCTTAATCAGGTATTAGTAGCATTTTTTTAATCCACACTCATCATTTCTGTATTGAATTGAACGGTCTAATTGGTCCACTCTCAGTTGTTGTCTAAATCTAGTATGGCTGCTAGTCCTAACAGAAAAGTCCAGTTGGGCCATGGTCATAGATGTTTCCATTCAAATACTTCTTGGGCCAAGGCATCAGAAAGAAGAATTATGTTGATAATTGCATTTCAAAGCAATAAGAATATCGCGAAATAGAATTTCTTCGTTCTTGGCTGCTGGATATGATCATGTGATTTTGGTTGCACAGTAGCATAAGTCATTTGCAGAAGAAAATAGTGGCTATCTAACAATACAAATAATGAACTTTTTTGGTGGGCTCAAGATCAGGCAAATGATTTTGATACAGTAATTAGTTTTTGCATGACTTGGTTTTACGTGAATTTCAGTAAATATATAATTGTTAAACACATTAAAGATAAAATTTTATTATTGGTCTAAAATAATTACAGGTAATCGGTTAACATTATAACTTTTAATAACAATTCATATGACAAATAGATTCTTTCGCTTACAGGAACTTTAAAGTTTGAGACTATTAAATTGATTATGTCATGCAGAAGCCATTAGCAGGTTTGTTAGGGGTTAAGGTAATAGAAATTCACTTAACTGTTGAAAGTTCTGGTCATCTTAATTTGAGATTGATGTTACATCTTTTACCCAACTGGCCGCTGGTTATTTTACAACTTCGACGCGATCCTTGCTCGAATTCATTCATAATGGACGCCACGAATATAGTTCATCCACCAATCCTGTGGAGATAACAAGTAAGTGCGACCCAACAATGTTAACGGGGCTTCACAGAGTATCCACCTAATGCACACGTGGGGAATACAACAAATGTTTGTTGTACAAACGGCGGGAAGTGGGATCACAAACTCCGTTAGGACATGGTTATTTGAATGGTTGATTTTTGTTTTTTTTATTATAATTTTTGTATTATTGTATTAACTTTTGTGTATTTAAAAAAAATTTTATGTTATTTTTTAAATTTCTGTATTGTATTAGTGTGTTATTTTTTCTAATTTTTGTACTATTTTTTATTTCTATATTTAAAAAAATAAGAAACCAAAACAAAAAAACAGAAGTGAAATTAAATAAACCCTTAGGGCTTGTTTGGTATGGTTGTAATTTTCTATTTTTATTTTTTGGTTTATTAAATACAAAAATCGAAAAAGACAATACATTAATACAGTACAAAAATCGAGGACAATACATAAAAATTAATATAAATATATAAAAACTATAACTAAAAATCACAACCAATAGTAATACCAAACGACTCTTTAACTTTCACCTTTGGGTAATGCCCGCAAATAAAAGTCGAGGGGTTTTTATGATTTTTCGTGGGATAAATTATGTTGTTAAAAATATTTTAAAATTTTATAATATCTAAAAATTTGTAACACTTATAAAACATATAAAATTTATAATTAAATTTTTTTTAATTTTTTATCGAATTATATTTACAATTATTAATGTATTAATTTTTAATAGACTTATATAGTATTATTAACTTACGTGAATTAAATTTTGAAATTAATTTAGAAACTTAAAATTTCAAACATAGACGGCTTATGTAATATAAATTCATTAAAACATTTTCATATTAATAGTTGCAAATAAAAATTTGACTTAAATTTGGATTTTCGTTGTTATTGATATCTTTTTTGAAATTTTTATAAAAATTTTCAAAAATAACTTAATATCTTTTTTAATGGTCTTAATGTTAAATTCTTTTTTAACTTTTTATACAAATATTAAAAAATAAACATACCTTCAAAGGATATTTTATTTGCATTTAGTTTCATATGTTACTAACTCAACAATTTTTATGAGAGATCATCCCATTTTATATAATAACAATATTTTGAAGATTTAGGAAACACGTGTAAGGAATTTTCTTGTTGAACCCATCGAATATTAACTAAAAAATTATTGGATTAGGTATATATTAATACTTAATAAACTCAAAAGAAATAACTACAGTGGATTGCACATTATGCATTCAAAGGAAATTATCATAGGCTACTGCTTATACATCTTTAAATCCAATCAACGATTGTCGTGTTCATCATGAGGATCGTGGTTCTAGAATATACCACAAAGTGTCTAATTTGTGTTTATTCGGACTTGAATTGCATATTTGATCATAAGATATAAATTCTAATATAAATGACCAAGTTTGAAGAAAAATTAGAACAAAATGGATCAAGAAATGTGCAACACAAACCTTCAATAGTGGTTTATACTGTTGATAAATGGAGTCATTGATCAGATATGGACCACTATTAAAGACCTAAAATCAAACTTTCAACAGCGAGTATTAATAGCGTCATTAAACTCCCCCAAAACTGCTGTTGATAGTTGCGCCTTAGACCCTTCAATTGTGGGTCATGTACGGCATCGTTGAAGTACTATTTAGGGCCATTGAACATCTTAAAAATGAAACAATAAAGAGCAATCCAGGCTTTTATTCCTCCAAACATCACAAATCCTATTTTGGGCATATCTAAGGATTAAGAGAAGGCCATTTCGTTAGCTCTTTTACCTGTTTTGGTAGTCATTAATTTTTCCTTAGTTTCCTTCATGTTTTTAGGGTTTTTCTCTCTTTTTCATCTTGTATTTTAGAATCTTGTTAGATAACACTTCTAGGTCTTTAGATACTTTGTTTTTTAGTTGTTTTTCCTATTCCTTATTGTTATTTACATTTTTATACTTGTTATTACATTTGGATTATATTTTAATGCTTGTTCTTATTTAAACCTTTGATTATTGTCGAATAGATTATTTTATCTTCAATTCCATCATCTTTACTTGCTTATTCAACACGTGTCCTTGCAATTTAATTTCTGTTTTGATTAATTTCAATATGTTAAGTTAATTTTTCATGAGTTATAAGATATTTAAGGAATTAATGGATTCCAATTGTGAGAATTGAATTGCGTTTTTATTAGGCATTATGTTTTATGCTAAGGTTGAGTTGGAACTTCGGTTAAACGTCATAAATTAGGAATTATTCTATAGGTTTAGCTATGTTATTTATGATTTCTAGTTCGATTATTAGGTGTAAACTTTTAATCCGTAATTGTCATTAGTTAATACCATAAATAAAAATAGACTAATTGAATTTGTAATTGAAACTTAATCAAGTTAGCTTAGGGATTTACTTCTTTATGTTACATGATTCGAAGTTGTGAAATAATTTAATTGTAAATTATTTTTGAATAATTTAAAATATAATTCGAAGTTGTTGAATCATATTGAAATATTCAATGTTACATGAAAACATTTTTGAATAATTTAAAATTATTATATTGAAGTAATCATACCTAAGTCTATAAGATAGCATCTTAGGAGTAACACAATCTTTATATTTTCAATGATCAGCTGTAATTTATGAATGGGATAATAGTTATACAAATGGTTAACCTTTTAGGATTTTTTCAGTTGAGTGACAAACCTTTAAAAATTTTCAATTGATTGATTAACCTTTTAAAAGATTTTTAATTAGGGTAAAACGTTAACTTTGATAAATTATTACTAATGTGCAAACGAACTTTGCCATGTCAGTATCAACGTAACAAAAGTGTCACGTTATCGTCCATATGTACATTACAATTAAATATTTTTCAAATATAAATAATTTTTGAATTATATTGAAATTATTTAATTATATTTTAAAATTGAAAATATATTAAACATGTTTTACAATATAATATTTTAATATTGTAAAATATTTTTAAATGATTTCAATGTAAAATATATTTTCA
>JAOXYD010080077.1:0-12351 GCA_028565735.1 Pinacopodium congolense
TTTGTACTTCATGTTTGTGAAACCTCTTGATGATTAGGTAAATGTATTGCATAAATTTTAGTGTTGGTTAAATTGGTTAATTGTTAAGTGAATGGATAACTTTGTTGATTAATGATTTGTTAATTTGGTTAATTTGGTATGACTAAAGAGATAAGTCATGTATGTTGTGAAATTGTGTTTTGGATAAATAATATTTGAAGTAAAGTTGTATAAATTGAATTGGTTGTATTAAGTTTATGAAAATTATTCTAGAATATGTTTTGTTTTGATTGAAATGTGTTGAATTAAGTTAAGAAGTGAATTGGATTAAATTTAGATGTTTTTGGACTTGTTTCGGTTGAAGAGTCCTGAGCTTTGTAATTTCAATTGATCGAATAAAGTGGATCAGTCAATCAATGATCAATCGATTGACATTATGTCTTTGATCAACTAAACTTCACGAAAACACAACGGTAAACTTTAAGAAAACACAACGGTAATATGTAAATAGCTAGTTTTGTTACGCTAGTTTTAATAAATGTTAAAGAAAATTGGAAAATGGTAATATAACTGGTATGTTAAGATTTTTGGGTATAAATATGTGTTCTTTATATGGTTTATGAGATGAAAACAAACTAAAGTATCCAAACATTAAGATTAAGCATTATTGAGCTTGTTTATGTATGTTTATCTAAATTGTGTATACTTACAAGCTTTTTTTTTGTTTTTTTGTTGCATTTCATTCGCAAGTATTGTGTGAACCCATATACACCCTGGTAAGTCAAAATTGACAAATTTTGTTAGGTGTGCTTGAGGGAAAGGGAGAGAATAGTGAATGATTTATGGTAAGAGTTATTCTTGAGGCTTGAAAAAGATGTTTTGTGAGGTTATTCTTAAGCTTTAGAAAAGGGAGTGAAAGGTTATCCTTGAGCCTTGAAAGAGGATTGTATTTCTATCAATGTAATTTTTTGTTGCAATAGTACAAAAATATCAACAGCAGTGTTAGAGGCTAGACGTAAGGGCAGGTAGACTACTCTAAACAAGAAAAAATCATTTGTGTATCTCTTTCTTACGCTTTTACTTTAATGCACTTATTTTTATTGTGTAAGTCATTATTATTTTTAACCTGATAAACTAGCATTGTTCTTCAGCTTCTGCATTTTAAATAAATTGGTAAAAGATTAGGATGAATAATATAGAAAAAATTTTAATACTTAATTCGCTCCCTCTTAGGTGCCATATAGGGCTAACAATTGATAATAGGTATGCCTTTAAATATCTCATACATATTTTAAACAACAAGTTCATCAAAGAAAATTTTTTACATCTAGATATGCTTATAGGAACAATTTAAGACCTCATTATCATGATACAATTAAAAGTTTTGATGAATCTAGACAAAGACATGCTCATAAATTATGTACATTCTTAACTTGTCATTACTGTGGTCACTTTAGACATATTCAAAAATATTGCTTTAATAGTTTAAATAATTTGTCAAATGTTGGTGAAAGATATAAAACTAATCATTAAGGATAAAAAATGATATGGGTACTAAAAGTTCGTTAAATTTATTTTTTAGGTATTCAAGGGTATCTCCAAGAGTATAAAAGAAAAATAAATCGCCAACATTATTGAACCAAGGATGTAAAGACTACAAGATATTGCTGGTAAATTATTAAAAGGGAGGTACACCTTAAACCTATATTTATCTACTTGAATAAACTTTACGTGATGTTTTGATTAATTGCAATTGTGATTGAAAATTAGATAATTGAATCTACTTGAATTTATGTATTACTTGATATTTTGCGACTTAGATTATAAATAGAATAATGGAATTCTTAAAAATGTGTTTGTTTAATTATTTTCAGAATTTTGTTTGTGTCCTATCAGTCGACTGATAGGATGAGTTGGGCTAATCGAATGTGTTTTTGCAAGTATTTCAGTTAACTAATATGATTTGTTCAGCCACCAAATGAGATGTGCAAGGACATCGTTCGACCGATATCATTTATTCGATCGACCGAATAATCGAAACTCTGTGAATGTAATTCTTTATCCTATGATGCATATGTTCTTATATGATACGTTTAAAGGCTGTAAATGTTAAAAGACTTTATAAATGGCTTCTCTAGTATGTATTCTTTGAAGAGCTTTCTTAAAATTTATTTGTATGTGCTTAAATTCTATATATATTTTTGTGTGTTAATATATGTCTTAATATATTTTAAGTGTTTAGTGGATGCTTAAATGATTAAAGGATTACATGTTTTTATTTTGCACTTGTAAGAATGTTTTAAAGCCTTTTGTACATATTTTTAATAATCATGTTCTCCAAAAATATGCAAATCCATATTGAATAAAAGAAAACAATGTAATACTATATCTTAAGGTTCATAAAAATCCAAATCATATAAGTAAATTAAGTCCAAAACATACAAAAAACAACAATACAAATTATAAAGAATGATAGGATAGAAAGGCTTATTGATAGGAATTAGTTTTATCATATTTTTGTATGTAAATTCACTTAATTTCATTCCTATTATTAGTTAAAAAATGCTTAATTTATGTCATATTATGTTTAATGAATAGGTAAACCCTTTTGGATGAATTTTAGATTACGAAATGAGAGGATGAACTAAATTATGGATAAAAAACCCAAAGGTTACCTTAATTATTGAAAAACAAAGAAAGGAAAAAAAAAGGCAAGCTAAAAAAAAAACCAAGTCAAGTTTCAAAAAATGTGAATTGGTCTCTTGCAAAATGGCCCAAAAAAGAAAATTTTAAAGACAAATCTTAGAGGAGGCATTGAAGAACAAATAAAGCTTTAGGAGAGGAGTTTTTATTGGAGGACGCGTGTCCTACTTTATCAAGACACAAAATAAATAAAAGCTTTAAAAGCTTTCTAGGATAAACAAAACATTTGAAAGGGGAGTAAGACAAAAGCTTTAAAACAAAAAGATTTCCAATAGGAGATAAAAAAAACATGATAAGAAAGGAGGGTTAGCTTTTAATGACTTGACATGTAACGCTAGATGGGAAAAAGACAAAAAACTTTAAAATAGAGAAGGAAAAATGATTTTAAAAGGGGAAGGATGGCTGCAGTATTTTTGGGGAGCTTTCCTTACCGAGGAAGGTTAGAGCAACATTGGAATCTTTCCTTAGTGGAGTCAGAAAGCATTGAGAGAGCTTCATTTTCCCTAGCTTAGCAATCTTCTTCCTTTAGCATTTCTTAGATTTTTCTATAGTTTTCTTTTTTATTTCTAGCTTGTTTTCAATATTTTTTCGTGGTTTCTACCTTTAGTTCTTAGTATTTTTTACTACTGTATTTTTATTATTGTCTTTTTTTTTAATTCAACTTTTTGTTAAATTTATGTTGAACCTTTAAATTTTTTTAATGGGATACCTAGTTTAATTTTCCAGCAGTGTTGTTACTATTTTCTAGCCCTTATTTATGTTATTTTGGTTTATCTATTGTTAGTTTATCATTTTTTAAGTTAATTTTGCAATGCTAGCCTAGGTTTTTCTTGGGTTGGAAGGTATAGATGGGGTTTTGGATGAATAATTTTGAGAATCGATTATGAATTAATTAAACATTGTGATTTAGGTCAAGGTTGACTTGCAATTCTGGTTAATGACATGAATTAGGGATTTATGCATAGGATTGATCACCTTATGTATAATTTTTAGTTCAATTACTAGGAATAAGCTTGTGATATATAATAGTCCTAGTGATTTATTTAAGTAACAATAGGTTAATTAATTTTTTCAATAATCTTAACTAATTAATCTAGGATTCTAATTCTCTAAGTTACATAATCCGAACTTGCAAGATTGTGGCTTAAGCTAGTCATTCCTTAGTACTTAAAGCTAATGTACCATTAAATCTATAGAGTTTGTTCTAGATTGATGTGTAATTAGGAATGTTGAACCAATGTTTTGATGATGACAAAACATTATTCTTACTAATGTTTATGTCTTTGATGTTTATAAGATAGGTTCATGTGTAAAGTGTAAGAACATATGTGTAGAGCCTAAGGTAGAAGAGCTATCTTGAAGTTATTGAAGAGTAAGGTAGAAGAGCCATCTCAAGTAATGATCAAGCTTATGATCAAGAGAAGCTTGAAGATTAAGAGAATGAAGTTAAAGTAGTTTAGAAACGGTTTAGGAACGTTCTTAAGTTATAAGTCTTCTTGATCTTACTCAATGCTTGAAAAGGGCTCTTACATTTGCATGATCATTTGCATATAGGTATATAGGAGTTGAATTGTAGTTTTAGTAATCAAATGAACTTACTTATGACTTCGATAAATTAGGAATTGAATTAGGTTGATATATAGGATAAATGTTGCATAATCAAGTAAAAATGTGTTGAATTGTCTTGATGGATGCTTATTGATATGTTATAATGTGTTTGAAATGTTTAAGTTAATTAAATTGTTACTTGAAGTTATTTTTGTATGTTTTGAATTGATTGAAATGATTTGATGATTTAAATAACTTTTAATTATGCTTTAAAACTTGTTTTAAGTCCTGTTTAATGTTAGGAATTTGTTTATAACATTTTGGAGTTAATTTGGAGTATTTTTCATATTTTTCTAGACATGAAATAGCGAAATATTTATCCTCAAATGGTAGGCTTCAAGGGTGCTGTTTTACTCTTTGTTTCCAGCTCTATCAATGGCGGGCTATTCTTATAACAATAGCACTGTTGATCAATCCAGAAGGTGCCATTTTACTCATAGACTCTAATGGCTAGTTTTAGGGTTTCAAACTTAATGAATTTTTAACCTCCCAAACGGTTAGTTGTTGTTTCTAACTACTCCAAACCTCTTGCAACTCTATATATATGATTCATAAACACATTTAACAAGTTTAGAACCTCTGAAAAATGAACTATAAGATCAAAATCTCTCAAATACTCAAAGCTCTCTTAAGTTTCTGTATAGTTTTTATTCAATCCATAGTTTCGTGTTTTAAATTAGTTTACTGTGTTGTAAAATTTATGTTTTCTATTAGTTTAGATATAGACTAATCTCAGAAAGCTGCTATTTGATTTTTTATTCATTATTTTGTTTGTTTTGAGCTTTCAAAAATCAACATACAAAAACTGTCTTTGTTTTGGTTAAACTTTTTTGAACTTATGTGTTCTTTAATTTTAAGCTAGCAAAACCGTTTGTATTGATTCAAAATTATCATAAACATTTTGATTAAGGTCTCAATAGTTCATAGGATCTTTTACTTCAATTTTTAAACACTCAAATTATGTGTTTGAGATCAAAGAACACAGACTGCTCAAAACTGTCCAAACTGACATGTTTTCTTTATAGCTTCTTTATTAACTAAGATTTTGATTTTTAATCAGTTGCTGGGTGTCAAAATTTCTTATTTTGAGTTTTCTTAAGGTCCTAGGAGGTTGTAGTATTTTTTTTTCAATTTTTAAGTGATTATATTGTTTTATTTTTAGTTTGAGTTTTAGGTTGCTCAAAACTATCCAGGTTTGACAGTCTTAACTTTAAGCTTGATTTTGTTTATTCGATTGACGTGTAAAAATTGTGTTTATTGTGGCAATTGATTTTTAACTGATTGATTAAGGTTTAAGTAGGTTTTTTGTATTTATTTGTATCATTTGATAGGTGAAATTCTTTGATACATAAGCAAAAGAATATACCTTGCATATAGGTTCCATATTTAGACAACTTATGTTAATATTAATTGAATTTGATAGTTTGCGAATTTATCTATGCTTTTACTAGATAAAATTGTTTGTTTATGAACTATTAAAGTGTTAGGAGGGTTGTTATAATTTTGGTTTACCTATAAAATTTTCATAATTGAGTTTATTGCATAAACATTAGAGAAACTCCATAGATGGTGTGTTTAGTGACTTAAATTGGGAGAATTGATTTGTGTTCATTATTAATTGTGGTATAGGCTGATCTTTGCCTTTAAAATAGATTTTGTAGGTTTCTCTTCACCTACGATAAAGAAGATTTGGATTAAGATAATCCTTACATATGAATTGGATTGGATTAAGCCTTAATTGTGTATTGACATTCCATATTGAATTTGTTGCATTTGAGCCCCTATCTTGTATTGATTTTGATCAAGATTCAAGAAGCTATATAAGCTTTTGTTAAAGCTCAAGGGAGCTTAGTTTAGGGGTTGTCCGTGTGGGACAAAGATTGTATAATTTGATTGTGTTATACGGGTTACTCTTTACCCATTGGAAAGTAAGATTAGTGGGTTCCTCTTGACCCTTAGAATTCAAGATTATTGTATAGATTTCTCTTGACCTAAGAACAAGATTGTTATAGGTTCCTCTTGGCCTTAGAATCAAGATTGTTAGATAGGTTCCTCTTGGCCTTGAATCAAGATTGTTGTAAAGGTTCCTCTTGGCCTTAAATAGAGATTTTTGTAAAGGTTCCTCTTGACCTTTAACCAAGATTGTTGTAAGGGTTACTCTTCACCCAATTAAAGTAAGATTAGGTGTTAGTGAATTTCCAACAAGTAGTTGGAGAGAGGACGTAGTCTATCTTTGAGGTAGGCAAACCTCTATAAATCTTGGTGTTCATCTCTTTCCTTATCTCTTTTATATTTGTTTATTTGTGTTTGCTTAATTATTGATTGAATTTGATTAATATTGACATAAATTTTGGCATTCCATTTGAGTTGAATTTTGGTTAGAGATTGCTTTATATTAAAATTGGCCTAAGGTGTTTAAAGTGTTTTAATTACGCAAGAAATTTTTAAACACCCAATTCACCCCCTCTTGGGTGTTATAGGGCTAACACTTCATTTTCTTCCTCACTTGGTTTAATAATATACTTGCTTGATTCATGTGAGGGATCTTGACAATTTTTTTTCAACTTAATTGTTGGAGATACTATTGTGAGTCCTTATTTGATATTAATGGAGTGATTCCAACTAATTGTATTGATTTGATGCCCTTTAATATTAATCTATAATATAAAAGGATTATCATGTTCTAACTACCCAAATAAATTTGGAATACTTGCTTGATTCATGTGAAGGATCTTAACGATTTTTTTTCAACTTAATTGTTGGAGATACTATTGTGAGTCCTTATTTGATATTAATGGAGTGATTCCAACTACTTGTATTGATTTGATTCCCTTTAATATTAATCTACAATATAAAAGGATTATCATGTTCTAACTGCCCAAATAAATTTGGATCCTTAGGAGTTAGTTCCCAAGCCTTTTTCAAAATTTATTTTTCTATAACTTTATTTATCAATCTTTGATTAGTAAATAAAACCTTTCAACATGCCTATAGTCTCTACAATAATACTATGTTATATATGCATTGTATGAATGATAATGCATCTAATGGTTTTTGTGCACATACACATTTCTAGGTCTTCTTTAAATATCATAAGAATTAGGTTCTCTTTTGGTATAATGGTAAGACCTTGGATATATATATAACATATGATTTTTTTGTTGTATTTATGCATATCAGGGACATGACCGTCTACCATGCCATTATGTCTAACATGAGATCTAAAGGATGTGAGAGAGATTGTTTGCTTGTATAGAAATTGTGCCTATTTTTTTCTTAATATAAATTTAGGATCATATATGAATGCTTGAAATTTTCATTTAAATGAAGATATATAAGATAAAGTAGGTTGATGTTTATATTTAGAGAATAATGCAATATACTTATATGATAATTTAGGCATAGATTCATCATGTAAATGCTTTCCTTCAAAAATTGTACTCACATTGGATGATGTACTCTCATGAGTAAAATCAATTCCATGCCTATCATTAGAGTTCTTTTAGATTCCTAACATGCTATTCAATTTTTGACTCCGTTGATTAAATTTTGATAATTATTCTTTAACAATATTGATTTCTTTCTTTATCCCTAATTCTTGTACACTAAATTATGTTAATTGTAATTAGTAACAACCACACTCTTAGGATCTACAATGTTATGCATATCACCTTTCAATTTCTCATTCTCAACCATGTATATATTTAAAAGCTTCAAAGTCTCCTCATATTTGAAAGATAATTTCTTTCGTTTTAAGTTCATGACCATTAGATATTCAACTAAATCATCATATAAAGGTCATCGCCATAATTATTATCATTATGAAAAGAATTTGAACCAAAAGGTAACTTATCACCATCATTAGCCATAAAACATATGTGAGCCACTTCTTCTACTGAATGATCATTTATGGAGGTGTCCTCATCATTAATTTTATCATCTTTGAAAGCTTTAAACACTATAACTTTTCTTGTTGGATGTACTTTCTCTTCATGCAATCCATTCATCCGTATCTCTAAGTGAGGAGTAGTCGCATTAACTCTTCAAATGGTAACATTTTTAAATCTTTGGTTTCTTATAAGGCTATCACCTTTATATCCCAAAATTTTAGGAAAATATAATTAATTTTCTCTCTAATTTAAAATTGGTGTAAGAGTTAATAAAACCTTTAAGAGAAATAAAAATATGAATGAAGTGAGCATATATATTAGAAATTGATTCATTATGTTTCATATGAAATAATTCATATTGTTACATGAGCATGCTCACTTTATTCTCTTTCATTTGATTGGTACCCTCACGTGTTATTTTAAGTGTATGCCTTATCTCTTAAGCTATCTCACACATGCATACTTTAATTAACTCACTTCTATTCAATGTACAAAATAAAATATATAATATCATACTATTAAATGTAATGAGTCTCTTATCATTATCACTCCTTTCACTTACATTCCGTGGTACCTTAGTCTTAACTTTATCTGTAAATATTATTTTGGTTGGAATGTAAGGAAGATTCTCCGCAATTCTCCAAAAATTAATCAATATAGATAAAAGGATTTCATCTTAATTTTCCAATATATGTAATTTTTTCCTTTAAAGAGAAGGGTCTAGCTTGATTAAAAAGAACATCAAATTCTGCCATAATGATCCTTACTCAAAATTTCTCTAAAAAATATTCAAAAAATGAGAACCACTCTAATACCACTTATTGATTCCTAATGTCACCTAAAAGATGGGGTGAATGGGGGTGCTATCAAATTACTAATAAATGTTCCAATTTAAAAAACACCATAATAAGATTATAATATGATGATGATGCCAATATATTTAAAATTCAATCACATAAATAAATGTGAAATAAAGAGTATATGAAAGAAAAAACTCAAACCAATTTATATGGTTTGACAAATAACCTTTGCCTATGTCCACTATCCAAGTCATATTTATAAAGTCACTATAATATTCTTTTAATAAGGTGAAAAGAAATCTCCTTACCAAAAATCTTTTGTGAGCGCCAATGGCACCTAAAAGGGGGAAGGTGAATTAAGTATTCACAAATGTTTTTTAAACTAAAACCTAAATCACCTAAAGTAATTTATGCAAAGATGAAGTTCCTAAACCAAAATTCAATAGAAATGCAAACGATATTCCAATTCAATGCATCTAAATCAAATTTAAGCAATTAAAAATTAATCACACTATGCATAAGATTAAAAAGGATAAAAGAGAAAGATACATCAACATTTTTATAATGGTCCAATTAGCCAATCTTTGGCCTACGTCCACTCCTAAAAAGTTTATTGGATTTTCACTATATCAAAACAATCTTTTTTAAAATGAAGAGAAATTATTTTTACAAAAGAGGTAAAGAGAAATCCAATAATCTTATTTAAGGATGAAAAATAACCCAACAATCTTAACCTTTTAAGGGTAAAGAGTAATTCTTTCTCACCTCACAATTATCAAAAATTCCTTTCCAATATACAGGCTCTCAAACCACTTATAACAAGATTAAGAATAGCAATACACACACTCTATCTTTCTTGCTCAAGTCAATTATCAAATATGACTAAAGAATGTAACCAACGCACACTCAAATACCAACCCTTTCTCTCAAACACATTCATCACAATAACAAAATCAAAAACTTAATCAATTCCTCAAAACTCATCAAATTTCCATCAAGAATGTTTCTAACCACTTGGGTCATCTATTTATAAGCTTCTCAAGCTCTACTAATCATTAGAAACACAAAGGAAATGTTACATATAATAAAAAAAACTATTGGATAGCTAGTCATCTATCCACTTATCGATTAATCGACTTATACACTGGTCAATTGATGGTCTCAAAACATTGACATTGGTCGATCAAATAGCAAGCATTGTTTGACCGATGCTCATAAAATGTAACACTAATTGACTAAACCAAGAGATTGGTTGACCGATATATTTGCATAATCAGTTCCAAGTCTTGCAATTAACCAAAATCCATCTAAAATAACTTCAAATCAATTCCAAATTAATTCAAACAAATTCCAATAGGTTTCAAAACATTTCTTATAATGTTTTTAGATACCAAGACTCATCAATTAAGCTAAAAACATAATTTTTTAAATAACAATTTAAACTTATTTTTAAAACGTTAACATCAAATTCAAAACTAAACCATTCATAACTATACCATTTCTTTTGCTACAAAAACAATTTACACAAGTTTCAAATTCATTTACAAAGTTGTTTCAATTGCAAAAATGTTTCAAGTGCAAAAATGTTTCAATTGATTCAAACATAAAATTTTCTTTGGTTATGAAAATTTTTCATTCTAAATAAATTTAAAACTCTTTCAAATGTTTTTCAAACTTTCTTAAATAATTCAAAACAATTCTATTCACTCCAAAGCCAATTCCTACAAGTTCTAATTTATTATAAAAATTATTTTAGACATCAAGACATTTCAATTAATTTTGAACACAAAATATGTCTTGGTTATGGAAATTTAAGCACTTGAAAACTTTCCAAAGCTTAAAAAAAATCATTTCAAAGATTTTCTATCCTTCTTAAAATCCTTTTTCACACATGAACCTAACCCAAGCATGTTCAAACACACTCAAACAAACTTAAACAACTTTCTAAATCACTTTAACATATTAAGAGGACATCTTTAGAACAATTGACATAATTTCCTTTTAATTATGAAACTTTATACCAATACTAAATTATAAACCAAATCCTACTATATAAATACAATGAACACATTAAAAAAAAACTCCAAAAACCTTAACCAAGGTCCTAAACGTAAATCAATATGCAAACTCATGAACCCTTCAAGCATTAATAAGATCAAGGCAAGTTTAAAATAAAAATACAACTCTAAATCTATTCAATCTTCTTCTTCTTCTTCTTTTTTATCTTTATTCTTGACCTTTACACTTTTTTTACTCCACATTGTTTATTTTCTTCATTTGAAAGCACTTCCTCCTGAAGCTTCACTTATATGATATTGCACAATTTGTATTTATCTATCTTTCTAATACATCAAAAATAAAACATTAGTAACAATGATATTTTATTTTAATCAAAATTAATAATTTTAATTGAAATCAAGGACGCATAAAATATACAACACATATGCAAATCAAACCATAAAGCAACCATACACCATATACTCCATGCATTATGAAATGCTATCAATCAAACCATTTTTACCTATTGCTCTAATTAATATCACCAAAATTTATCCCCCTTTTTGACATATCAAAAAGATACCAATTGTTATAAAAGAGTTGAATACATACCAATTCATATAAAATCAAGAAGAGTAGCAAAGATACCAAATGTTAATCAAGTTATGTCAAAAATCGCACTTGACACCAATTGTTAACAAAAATACTTAGGGATAATAGTCATGAAAATGACTAATTGTTTAGGATTTTTTCAGTTGAATGAGAAACCTTTAAAATTATTTAATTGAGTGATTAATCTTTAAAAGGTTTTTCAATTAAGATAAAAACATTAACTTCATTAGATTAATACTAACGCGATAAATAGACTTTGTCACATCAGTATTCATATGGTAAAAGTGCTATGTCAATGTCTACATGTAAATCCTTATCTTTAAAATTTTTCAATTCATTAAGTAATCTTACAAAAAAATTTCAACTCGATAAGCAACTTTATAAAAAAATTTTAATTTAGTAATCAACCTTTTAAAATTCATTCAATTAAAGTCAAAACTAATTTTTCCTTATAAAAATAAGAAGTGATTAATATATCAATATTTTATTAAGAAGTATTATATAATGACTTCTAAGTTTGATTAACAAATATATAACTTATCGCTTCAAAAACATTAAAAACTATTTTATTAAAATAGAATAATTTTCAATTATATTTTTAATTATAAATTATTTTAAAATTATATTGACAAAATTATATTTTCAATTATTCAAAAATAATTTAAGAATGAATATTTTAAATTATAAATTATTTTTTAATTATTTTTAATTATTAAATTATATTATAAAAATGGAAATATATTAAAAATATCTTACAATTT
>JAOXYD010080098.1:0-12351 GCA_028565735.1 Pinacopodium congolense
TCTGAGTTAGAAAACCCCCTATGGTGATTTAGAAACTCAAATCTGTGTCTTAGCTGCAATCTCCAACTTACAGAACTCAAAAATACAATCAGAAACTCGAAATCTAAGTGTTTGAAAGTTAGGCTATCAAAGAAGAACAAGAAGAGAGAAGCTAGAGCTTCTCTCATTACTATGATCTGATTTCCTATTAATTCCCACATGTTATCTTGTTGTTTTTGTTATATGTAGACTTCTAAAGACCACCATCACATGCCAGGAGACAAGGGGCATTAATGCAGATCATGCCAAGATTGAAATCTAGAAGATATGGAGCTGAAATTGTTGACTTGGGGTTCAACGGCACCCTACCTCCCTACAACGGCACCCTCTCCTAGGGCCATTAATGGACAGTAAAAAGAGGTTTTCTGTGATGTTTTTGATCCAATCTGCATCACTGTTTAGATTCGAGGATAGATGATTATCCCAAAATATTGATGATACCTTCTACACATTTCTTTGAAAATTTTATTAATTTTATCATATCTTTCATTGTATTCATCATATTAGTTGTTTTAATTGCATTTTTAACTTATTTAACTTTCATTTCATTATGGGCTTTTATTTTTATTTTATATACAATATTCGAAATAAAAATTTCATCCTAGCTCCTTATGGTTTAACCCTATCTTGCCATAATACGTAGTGACATTTAGTTAGATTTATTATTTGGTAATTACTGATGAGCTACTAAAATTTTAGTGTCGTTATTATGGAGCTAGCTTATGTTACTTGTTGTTTCTTAAGTTTTTTTTCTTTTGTTTTTGCTAATAGTTATCGCTCTTACTTTTGCTTTGCATGTCCCACAGTTCTTAAAAACACATTTGATTATGAAAATTTTTTGAGGAAAATAGGGGTTCACTACTTTCTTCATTTAACCCTTCTTCTCTCTCTCCTATTGCATGACATATTAGGTTTTGTCATAGTGAGCAACCTAGTCATACCCATCTTCTTGAAAGCAATAGTTCTTTTTCATTTGAAGAAGAAGTTGAAGAGAGTTCAGATGAGTCTGTAGAGGAAGCGGAAGTTAAAGAAGTCATAGAGCCATATCAGCTCACATTAAAGGAGCTTGTAGCTCTTAATTTAATCCTAATATACTTTGCACTAATTATCCAAATGATGAACTAGAGGTTGAGATTAAACCTAGAGTAATATGTGCGTTGCCCACTTTTATAGGTTTTCAAGATACTAGTTTATTGGGATTGAGCCATATTACCGATTCGAACAAGTTTCTAAAGGAGTTTCACATAATATGTTTGGGCATGAAGCCGACAAGAGTCACTGTAGAACAACTCAAGCTAAAGGGTTCTCCTTTGCCTTAGCAGATGCAATCAAGGAGTGGTTATATGATTTACTAGTCAAATCGGTTAACACTTGGAAGCAAATGTAGTAGACGTTCTTAGAGAAATGCTTCCTTTCTCAAAAACCACTAACATTCAGAAGGAAATTTTTAGTATTCAATAGGATATAGAGAAGTCTTTGCATGAGTGTAAGGAGTGCTTTAAAAAACTCTACAACACCTGTCCAAACCACAAGATAAGTGAACAATTATTAATTTAATATTTTTTATAAGGGTTTGTTACCTTTAGATGGGAATATAATCGATTTTGCAAGTGGTGGAGCTTTAGTTAATAGAACTTTAGAGAATGCAAAGAACCTGATAGTAACAATGACGCCTAATTCCCAACATTGAAGAAATTGTAACAGTGTCTCTTCTTCGACAAAGCTAGTGAAGGAGGCATCCATTTTTAAGTTAGAGTAGCAAGTAGCGAACTTAACTTCTTTAGTGCAGCAATCAGTGATGGGCAAGGAACCTACTAAGATATGTGACATTTGTGCATTAGTTGATCATTCTACTGATGCTTACTCTACCTTGCATGATGAACAATATGTCAATGTAGTTAGAATATTTCAAAGACAATAGCGAAGGTATGATCCTTTCAATTACATTTACAATCTGGGTGGAAAGATCATCCTAAATTCAGGTATAGGAACTCACAATAAGGAAGTAGTTCTAATGCGTGACTTTCAACATATCAGCAGTAGCAATAATAAGGGTTCCATGCACCATCATGTTTCCACTAAAGTAAACCCCAGTTTCAATTAAGGCCACCACCTCCATAGCCACCATAACAAGTTAGATGTATGTCTTTGGAAGAAATTATTAAGAGCTTCACTACTAACACTTAAATTATAATAGGAAACAAGGATTGGTTTGAAGAACTTGGAAAACTAGGTGAGCCAGCTGATCGATGTAGTGGGGAATTTGTAACCTAGAACTCAACTACACTGCCTAGTCAGCTTGAGAAGAACTTGAGAGAAGATGCTTACGCCATTACCTTGAGAAGTGGCGAGGTAGAAGGTCCAATGAAGGGGAAGGAGAAGCAAGAAGAAGAAGAAGGCATCGAGCCAACAAAGAAGGAGGAGGACAATACTCCTAAGGTGAGTACCTCACATCCTATTATTACTAATCTGCTTTCTGTTCCATTTCCTTATAGGTTATTTAAGAACAAGCAGTAGGAGAAGGAGAGGGAAGTATGAGAGGTATTTTACCAGGTGGAAGGAATATACCTCTTTTGGAAACAATCTATCAAGTTTCTTAATACGCCATATTTTTTAAGGATATGTACACTAATAAGAGGAAATTGAAGAGACATAAGAAGATCACCATGGGGGTCAATGTGTTGGCAGTCTTACAGAAGAAACTACCACTAAGTGTAAAGATCCAATTATTTTACCATCCCTCACAAGGTAGGTAACATAAGATATGAGAGATGCAGGTTAGATTTAGTGGGGAGTTGACTATGGAGTTTGCTGGAGAAGTCATCTACTTCAACATCTTCGACGCTATGCACTATCCATTGTATTGTAAGTTGGTTGTTAAGTTAGACATTATTAATTCTTTGTAGAACATCAGGTGATCCTTTACAGGTTGCCTTGGAAACCCTAATAGAGAAGAAGATGAATCATTGTGAACTGGTAGCTAAGTTAGATATTATTAACTCTTAGTAGAAAATTGGTCTTTTTTTTTTTCTACAGGTGATCCTTTACATGCAACCTTGGCAATCCTGATGGAGAAGGAGATGAATGGCTATTGCCAGCTTAAGTTTGATTTTAGAGAGGATATGAATGAAGCAATCAAGGCCCTTGAAACATATCCTTATTATTTTGGCGGTATGCACCTCATTTTTAGACTTGCTTATTTGTACTAATAGTTTGTTATCTTTTGTTGTATAGGCACTAAAAGTGGAGTTGAAGCTCTTACTAGATCACCTCAAGTATGTTTATTTAGGAGCTAACAACACCCTTCTTATGATCATAATGAGTGACCTTACTGTGGTGTAAGAAAAGAAGCTTGTGAGACTGTTGTAAAAGTACAAGACGGTGCTAGGATGGATGGTCATAGATATCAAAGATATTAGCCCTTCTTTGTGTATACATAAGATTTTTCTGGAAGAAGGAGCTATCCCAGTTTTTCAAGTATAAAGGCACCTCAATCTACCAACGATGGAGTTAGTAAAGAAGGCGGTGATGAAGTTGTTCAATGTGGGCGTCATGTATCCCATCTCAGATAGTAAGTGAGTAAGTCGTTCCCAAAAAGTCAGGCATAATAGTGATGGTGCATGAGAGCAGAGAGATGGTTTCAACATGAGTGAAAACTGGACGGAGAGTTTATGTAGACTAACACAAATTCAATTTAATGAGTCACAAGGATGATTTCCCTTTATCTTTTATTGATCAAATTTTAGAATGTCTTCCTGGTCATGCTTATTATTTCTTTTTATCGTTATTTAGGTCATATTTAGGTGGTCATTGCTTCAGGGAACTAGGAGAAAATGACTTTCACCTACCCCAATGAGGCCTTCACTTATCGACATAAACCATTTAGTTTATGCAATTCTATTGCCACATTTCAAAGATGCATGGTAAGTATTTTTTTTATTGTCTTAAGAAAATCATAAAAATCTTTATGGATTATTTTACTGTGCATGGGGATTTCTTTAATAAGTGTCTAAATCACAACATTTCAATGCTTAAAAGATGCCATAAAATTAACTTTGTTCTTAATTATGAACAGTGTCATTTCATGGTTCAACAATGGATAGTTTTAGGCCATGTGATTTCTACAAAGGGTATTGAGGTTGATGGAGTTAAGATAGACCTTGTATATTCTTTACCTTACCTTACTTCTATGTGGGAAGTTTTCTTTTTTCTTGGTAATTCAAGGTTTTATTGATAACTCATTCAAGAATTTTCAAAGATTGCACAACCATTATGTTGGTTGCTCTAAAAGGATGTGGAGTTTGTTTTCAATGAGAAGTGTAAGAGGATGTTTGATTTATTAAAGAAGCAATGGGTCATTATGACTATTTTACAACTCCAAAATTGAAGTCTTCCATTTGAGCTGATTTTTAATGTCTCCAATAACGAAATTGGAGCAGTTTTAGGGAAAAAAAAGTTGGGAAAGTGCCTTATGTCATCTACTATACCTCGAAGTTCCTGAAAAAATCTCAAATAAACTACACGACCATAGAAAAAGAATTCCTTTATGTAGTTTTTACTTTAGATAAGTTTAGATCTTATTTTTTAGGTACTAAAATTATTATTTATTCTAATCATGCAATTCTGAATTACTTTCTGGTGAGGGAGGAAAAATTGAGGCTCATTTGTTAAATACTCCCACTTTAGAAGTTCGATGTGAAGATAAAGGATAAGAAGGACTCAGAGAATGAAGTAGCATATCATTTCAGTCAGCTAGTGGAGCGTACAGAATATAAAAGCCTTATTAATGATGAATTCCAAAATAAGTAGTTGCATGTAGTACAATTGACAACTCATTAGTATGTTGACTTAGTGAATTTCTTATTTTCTCATCAAGTTCTTGCAAATTTCACTTAGGTGCAAAAGGAGAGGATGAAGAGTCAAGCCAAGTTTTTTATTTGGGATGATCTATAACTATGGCAATACTATGCAAATCAAGTGATAAGAAGGTGCGTACCTAATTCTGAATTTTCTTCCATTTTAGCCTTTTGTCATTCTTATGCATGTGGAGTTCACTTTGAACCAAAGAGGACTACTCATAAGGTCTTAGAGTGCGAATTCTATTGGCCATCTCTGTTTTGAGATGCTTATGATTTCTATAGGACTAGTGACAATTATTAAAGAATAGATACATTGGGCTTTTATGGAGAAATTCCCCAAACCCCATTTTGTTTTGTGATATTTTTTATGTTTGGGATATGGATTTCATAGGTCCTTTTCCTTCTTCATTTGGATTTCAATATATTCTACTTGCTATTGATTATGTTTCTAAATAGGTAGAAGTAAAAGCCACTTGAATTGAAAATTCTCAAGTCGTTATAAATTTTTTGAAATCTAATATATTTTTCTAGGTTTAAAGTCTTAAGAGCTATCATTAGCGACAAAAGGACCCACTTTTTCAACTAGACTATCGAAACCCTTCTTTGAAGATATCAAGTGGTGCACTGAATCTCTATATCCTACTACCTTAAGAAGAGTGGTCAAGCTGACGTACCAATCAAGAGATGAAGTCTATTTTGGAGAAGACGATGAATCCTAGTAAGAAGGATTGGAGTTTACACATCAACGATGCCTTATGGACCTACTGGACTGCATATAAGACTCTAATAAGGATGTCCCCATATTAACTCATCTTTAAGAAGCCATACCATCTATTAGTGGAGTAAGAACACAAGACTTACTGAGAAATCAAGCAATGCAACATGGAATTAGAGGCCATTGGTGCCTATAAGAGATTGTAGTTGCAAGAGCTAAAGGAGTTGCACCATAAGGCATTTGAGAATGATCTAAATTATAAAGAGAATACGAAGGCATTTTATGATCACAACTTTTAAAAGAAGACATTTAAGGTGGACCAGAAAGTCCTTCTCTATCATTCCTACCTTAAGCCTTTTCCAGGTAAGCTACATTCTAGGCAAACAGGTCCATTCGAGGTCACCCACATATATCCCCATACAGCAGTGGAGATCAAAAGTATAAAGATGGGAAGGGAGTTCAAAGATAATAGACATTGTCTCAAGCCCTGTTTTGAGAGATTTTAGGTGCATAATTTGGAGATGATGGAACTTAAAGCTCCAAAGTACATTGATTGATGAGGGTAAATAGGGGTCAAGAATGTGACCTTAACAAGCGCTTATTGGTAGGCACCCCAATCATATTTTTAGTTTTTATGTCTTTTCTACTTGAGTTTTGATTTATTTTCATTATTTACTTTTTGATTGTTTTGTTTGTAGGAATTCAAGAAGGAAGTTGCGATCTTGGTTTTAACGCTTGATATGGCCTTCCAAATCCAAGGAAGCACCCTTGTTTCTATTCTCGTATACATGTACTTTTATTGTTTTTAGGACATTGATGATAATGTCCATTATAAATTTGGGGGTAGAGAAACTAAATTTTTTTCTAAACTTAAGCTGTTATAGGTCCAATGGTGATGATTTGAATGTTTTAGCTTGAAATTATTATGATCTTTAATTGATAGTTAATTATGATACTTGAAGGACATTGATGCTTTTAACTTGAGGAACTTTGCTCAACTCTTCAAATGATGCTAACTTCAAAATTTTTCATTTTTCATTTTCTTTTAAATGCTTTACATGTTTTTAGTGACCCATTTTTATGATATTTATTGTTTAAGAACATTTTGTATAGTTTTTCATATGAATGTGGATTGGGATGTTTGAAATAAGTGTTAAAAAAAAAGAAAATGTGAAAAATATGTATTTGTGTTGAATAAAAGAGAAAAATTCCACTCAACTGACTTTAACCCAATGTAAAGGTTAAAGTTAATGAATGGTTCTAGTAGCTATTTTAGAGGGTAATCTAGCCCAGTAACAACCTAGTAACTGGGGTTGTTCATGACAAAATGTTAGTTAGATGACATCTCAAACAAGCTAAAGGAGCATCTTAGTCAAGTAACTGGGTTTATTCATGACAAAGTGTTTGATCTCACGTAAAATGATTAAGTGAACTCCTAAATATTGCTAAAAAATCAAATTATGTTGTGCTTTTAGCTGTTTTTAGTTATTTTGATCATCCTTGACTAGTTTGTGTGATGACCTGTATGGAATGGCTTGGCTGCTAGATATTATACATATCAAGTTACTTTTTCACTAATTGTGTATTTTGCTTGTGATTGTATTGTTTTTAATCATGATAAATTTGAAATTTGTGAATTAAATTAAAAGTATTGACTGATTTCTATTGTGCTAAATTAACTCTGACTTTTGATTGGAATTGTTTGAGCGCAGTGGCTAAATCATTACTTTAGGATAAGTAATAGTTCAAGTCTGAGGGGAATTTGATAGGGATGAATTTTTTTATGCTTTTGTATATGAATTCGCTTAGATTCATTCCTAATTTTTGTTTAGAAGTGATCAATTTTATTATTATGTGATGAATGATAGGTTTAATTATTTGACACAAGTTCTAAACTAAATTATCAAGTTTTAGAAGGAACTGGATCAAAAAACTGGAGTGAGGTTTGCTGCCAGAACATCAACGATGGTCTAGAGGAGCTCAACATTGGTCTATACAAATCACCGTTAAAGGTAGAAAACTACAATCTCAATTGTGATTCCGAGTAGACCATCGCTAAGGTTACTAAATCATGCTTAAAGGACTTGATATTGAAAAATAAAAACAGCAAATCAATCTTTGCATAATCTTAGGTTTTACCTTGATTGGAAAGAGTATAAAAGCCTAAAGAAAAGGTAGAAGCATCACTTTTTCAATAGACATTTCCATTTCATTAAGCTTTCATCTTGTTGCTTGCAATTTCTTCATATTTTTAGGGCTATAAGTTGGGTTTTGATTCTATTTTGGATTTCAATCTATTTAGTTAGTTTTTTATAGATAGCATTACTCTTTATTTACGATTGTTAGATTTTTTATTAATGTATTTTCGTATTTTCATATTCTATTATTTTTAGATTAGATGTTTGATGGATTTTGAGTTTGAACTTCATGAACAGTGTTTGGATTCTAGATTATAATTAAATAGATGGTTTTTTTTCCAATTTCAGCCATGATTTAAGTTATTTAATCCATGGGTTTTGTTACTTTAGTTCTATCTTTTTTAATTTCTAGTTATGTGGTAGATTAACTTAGTGTTTTCCTTCAATTTATGATGGTTTTTATTAGGTTATGTCTTGTAGTAGAACTTTATGCATTTTTTTCAATTCTAAATTGTTTAATTTTAGTTTTTGTCCTATTTTTTAGTACTGGATGTTCTGTTTTAGTATGTTCAATTTTAGGTTTGATGTTTGTTTGAATTAAATTTATTTTCAGAGTAAAAACCTTAGGTTTTCATTAGATTTAGTGTTAAATATTAATTTCCACTACTTGTTTTTACATTTTTCAACATGTTTACATTGGATTTATTTTTTATTTTGTTATAACTAACATGTATGGCTAAGTGTTTAAGGGTTTGAAGGTTATATTAGTGATTATATTACTAATATGGAATTATTAGTGAGAATGAAGTTAGGTTTTATTAATTGATGGTTTTAGACTTAGGTTGGATTGGAACTTAGGTTTATTGTCAAGAATTAAGGATTATTGTTAGGCTTGATCACCCTCTTCTTAATTCCTAATTCAATTGCTAGGATTAATACTTTTGATACCTAATAGTCATTAACAGTTTCTGTAAGTAGCGATAGGTTAATCAGTTTTATAAGCAAACTTAACCAATTAATCTAAGGTTCCAATCCTTTAGTTGCACCTTTCGAGTTTGTGTGTTGGTGGCCTAAGTTAGTCATTCTTTATTACCTAATGCTTCTTCGCTATTAAACTTATAGCTTATTCTAGGTTATAACAGAGTTAAGGGTATTTTTAAAGCTTATTAGATTTACCTATCCTAGAGACACTTAGGATTCAAGAGCTTGTTTGGATCCATAGGGTGACATCTTAGTTAGAACACCTTTTTTTAGATTTGAGGATCAATGATTATCCCAAAATCTAATTATACCTTCTACACATTTCTTTGATATTTTTATTAGTTTTATTATATTTTGCATTGTGTTCATCGTTTTAGTTGCATTAGTTACATTTTAATTATTTTAGCTTTCATTCATCAAAGGTTTTTATTTTTATTTAACATTCAAAATAGAAATTGCATCTTAACTCCTTATGGTTCAACCCTAGCTTTCTATACTACATTGTGAGGTCTAGTTAGGTTTATTATTTGGTAGTCATCAACGAGCTACCACTTACTAAACTATGAAACTAATGCATTTTCTAGAAATTGACAAGTACTAATTGAATTTTTTCTATCTAAAAAACTCTTAGTATAGTCTGCATCGAAATAACTAACTAAATCTAAAAATGTGTCTTAAGGATACCAAAGTTTTAATGATATTGCATTAACTAAATACCTAAGCATGTGCTTAACTACTAGAAATGAGATTCCTTATGACTTGATTGAAATTTAGCACAAAAACAAATAAAAAAACATAACATCTAGTTTACTGGTAGTAAGGTAAAGTAAACTACCAGCCATACCTAGCTTTACATCAACCAGTTTAAAATTTTTATCCTTTTCCAATTTGGTTGTGATGTTCTTAAGCATTCCCAAAAATTTATCTTGGTTCATTTCATAGTGTTTGAGTGGTTTTTTGGTGTACTTGGCTTGATTGATAAGGATGTCTTCCTTCATTTGTTTTATTTAAAGATCAAGGAAGAAATTGATCTCTTACATTATGCTCATCTCAAATTCCCTATTCATACACTTATAGAATTCTTTATATAAGCTTTCATTAGTTACATAAAAATTAATATCAACAACATAAATTTAAACTAATAAGATGTCATTCTTCTCCTTTTTAATAATGAGTACAATTTCAACTTTATGCTTAGTAAAATCGTTATTTAAGAGAAATACACCCAACCTTTCATACCAAGCTCTAGGGTCATGTTTCAAACAATATGAAGCTTCATTAAGTTTATAAACATGACTTGGTATATCATGATTTTCAAAACTAGGGGGCTAATATAAACTTCTTCTTGAATATAACCATTTAAAACTGCACTTCTAACATCCATTCGGCATAATTTGAAACCTATGTATGATGCAAATTTAAGTAGCAATTTAGATGCTTCTAACTTAGCTATTGATAAAAATGTTTCTTTATAATATATGCCCTCCTCTTGATTATATCCTTTTACCACTAATCTAGCTTTGTTTTTCATAATATATTGTCTAATTCATCTAGTTTATTTTAAACACCCTCTTCGTATCTATAATTTGGTGTTCTCGAGGCTTAATACTAAATTCCTTATCTTAATTCTCCTATATTGATTTAACTCCTCGTTTATAGTAAGAATCTAACTCTCATCACTAAAGGCTTAATTTTTATTCTTAGGTTTAATTTAAGAAATAAAAGCAATATGTGATATATTTCTAAAAAGATGTCTAGTAACTATACCATGATGATCATTACTCACGACTTAATCTAATGGATGATTCTTTTTGAATTTTCAATCTCTTAAAGGATAGTCATCTTTCTGGTCTCCCTCACTTACTTCAATAATTTGTCTACTTGGATTCATATAAGGTGACTAGATGATCATCCTTGTGATAGGGTTAAATTATATTAAGTTTTTATATGCATTTCAATGTGAATTTATCCCTATTTTGATGTTTAAATGCTTATTTTATGTTCCTATTGAGTTTACAAGTAGGTTTAATCATTAAACAAAAATAAAAGTCGAAATGAAGAATTTTGGAAGTGATTTAAAGAAAAAATAGAGCAAAGGCTTAGATTATGCAAGTAATACGGTGGGATAAGGAGTAATACAACCAGTCCAACAGATTGCCATATAGCTTTGATTATTAGGAGTTATACGGCAGGTTAACATACTATTGTATAGCTTAAATGAACCAACGTATAGCTCGCAGATAGAAAAAAAAGGGCAAAGGAGACATTTCACTTCCAAATCATCTTTAACAATATAAAAGAGTCAAAAAGAAGGAGAGGTCGATAGTTTTTCATGTCCTTATCAACCTCAATCATTTCTTTTAATTTCTTCTTAGTTTCTTGGCATGTCCTTCTTATTCTTAAGGTTTTAGTTAGGTTTTGTTTCTTTTTTGTTTTTAATCCCTTAGTTCTACGTTTTAGGTGTTATTTAGCAGTTAATTACTTTGTTCTTAGTTTGTTTATGCTTTCCATTAATGTTATTCTTGTTTTTATTATTGTTCCTATGATTAGGTTGTGTTTTTATGCCTTTTTTTGTATGAACTAAGAGATTTTGTTAATATATTGCCTTATTTATTTTTCCAACAACTCTATGTGTTATTTCATTATGTTTATTGTTCATTTGATTTCTGTTTTAGTTAATTTCATCATGTTAGCTTAGGTTTTCCTTAGGTTTAAAGATATCTGATGGATTAATGCATTATAATTGTGAGATTGGAGTTAGGATTTGAATAGGCATTATATTATGAGCTAGGATTGAATTAGAATCCAAATAAAATGACATGAATTAAGGATTTATTCATAGATTAGCTATTCTAGGTGCAATTTCTAGTTTAATTGTTAGGTTTTAGCTTTTAATTCGTAATTTTCATTAGTTAATATTGCTTGTAGCAATAGGCTAATGGATTTTATAGGTAAACTTAATCAATAAGTCTAGGATTCTAATTCTTAAGGCTATATAATCTGAGCTTGTAACATCATGACCTTAGTTAGCCATTCCCTAATTCTTAATGCCATCGTGTCACTAAATCTAGAGAGCTTTTTCTAGATTGTCGTGTAGTTATGGGTAAGTTTCTATCGTATAAGACTTATCTAAAAATAGAGTATTGCGTTGGTTAGGTGACTTTAAAAATGAAGGGTGTTTTGAAATAATTTTAATTTAAAACCAAAGGACTTTTAAAGGCAAGTGCACTTATCGCAAAAGTAATAAAGTGGAGTATTATTTCAGACTCTGAGTGTTGAACCCACAGGGAAGTAGTTACTTAATTACCAGGTTGATTGGATTACAATTATTTAGGTAAAATTTAAAGAAATTGATTAAAATTTGGAAAAAGGCTAAAATTGGCTATTTTGGCTTAAATACTTTTAAAATGAATTTTAATTGCTTCTGAAAAATTCTTAAAATTACCAAATGTGTAATTGAGCTATGGATTAGCTGATTGATGATTTATTCGAGTTTAAAAACAAGATTAATGTCTGATTAAAGTCCTTCAAGAAATCAAAAAAAAGCTATAGTTAAGACTTTGCTTTTTCTCCATTTAATCTTGTTTAAAGTTTGGTTATGCTTTAAAATCAAGTAAAT
>JAOXYD010080108.1:0-12351 GCA_028565735.1 Pinacopodium congolense
TTCCATCAATATCCCGTCTTGATGAAACTATGAATAGGAATATTTTAAAATAACATAAATTTATAATTCAAATCCTATAATTATAATCGCATTATAATTTCTAATTACACAGTAATTATTCTATAAATTTTATCTTTATGATTAATAATTAAAATAATTCACAAACACACAAAGATAAAGAATGCCTTTTATTGAATTAAAAGATAATGTCATACAAATAAATTACAACTAATAAATCGGCTACAAGGGCATAAACCATATAAAGGACATCATATTATAATTTTTTGTTTAGTTTATAAGGAGAATTTATGGCTTTAAGGGTTTTAGGTTTCAAGGCCTATGAATGAGCAGTGATCAAGTTTCATGGGGTTAATTCTAATATCAACTTCAATGCGAGTGATTATGAGTAGGATCTTAAGCAGGTGAGTTTTTTATTCATGTTTTTTACTTTTTTTTGTTTGTTTAGTCGGTGCTATGGTAAAAATCCTTGTCTTTTGGATTTTGTTATCATGGACTTTGGGTCCGATTGTCCTATGGATAGGTAATCTTATGAAGGAAGAATTTATGCATATGCCTCGGTGGTAGAGCCCTAGAATTTTTAGAGGAACCTTGAAATATAAAGGAGTGGCACTATATAAATATGGGAGATGGGAGGCTCATACGGGGCAATTTGCAAGAAGTGAGATATTTCCTCTCTATTTGAATGGCTTCATCATTTGCCTCTTTTCAATTTTTGAACATTTAGTTTTGTCCTCACTGAGATCTTCATCTACAATTTCCCCCCTAATATTGTGATTCACTCCCTAGTCTATATGTTTTTTTCCCTTGAATTTGGTGATTCACTCCTAATATATGCCAATTTGTAATAAAGTTGAGATGTACTAAGAGTTGGATACATGTTGTAATGTTTTTTATTGATGGCATTCATTTGTTGCCTACAAATATATCTATCTTAGGCTATTTTATACTAAGATAGAGACTGCAAGGTCCTAAAGATCCCTAATTAGATCCATTTATGAATATTCATTTACCCTGATCAACTACTTAATCTCGGTTGGGTGTTGGTTTTCTCTCACTAGCAAGGCATACGACAAAGTTTCCTTCAAATGCAATGGAAGTGAAGCAATAACCAACCTTAAACCAAGTTCTTATAAAGAGAAGATTGCATTCAAGGCCAATAGTAGAGGTTTACTTCTAGTTTATTTGTTAGGAATTTTTAATTTATCAACTAGAATTTATGCATTTATTTCCAATATCTTATTCTTAATACAGATGGCACCCAAAATCTCAATTTGGACTTGGTAATTGCACCACCAGATAAACATCAAGATGCAAAGATAAATAGCAACCTAAAGGAGTTTCCTTTAGGAGTGGCAAGGTTAAACCATTAGTAATTAAATATGATTTTTAGCTTACTTTATAGGTGATTCACCTTGATATTTTGAGATTCATACCTTGATATTTCAATTTTATCTCAATAAGTATACTCCATGGTTTTAAGGTGTTTCACTTTATTTTTTCCTTTCAAATTTTGAGATTTGCTTCACCAATATTTAATAATCAATTTCTGCATAGCATTGCAATAACATCAATAGAAATTATGTATTAACTACTACGAACATGGACAGAGTATGTATATACCATATGGATTGTTTTTTTAAATTCAACTATATGCATTATAATGTTGATTTAAAAAGTTATAGGTTAAGAACTTTAGAAGTGCATCTCCTAAATCCATCTTTTCAAATTCTAATTGGGAAAAGAAATGAATGCTTATTACCACAATTGAGAAGATTTTGCTTGATTTCAGGAGTGCACGATCTTTTGATGAAAGTACAAGTTAGGATTTTTAACATAGTGTTGAAGAATTTGAAATTCTTGATAAAAATGAGACACAACCTGTTTTAGAAATACAATTTTAATTTTTGTTATTATTTTAACATATTATATTAGGTCTAATTTTACTTAAAATTATTATTATTATTATTAATTAAACCTTAATAGATATTGAAGTTTTATTTCTATTTCAATCATACATTTAATTTATATCATATATTTCTATTTTTTTCATAATTTATATATTTTATTATTTTATACCGGTTCAATACTAATTTTACGACTATTTAATACTTGTCAAATCTCTAAACTTTAATCCTCTTCCTTCACCAATTCAATGTCTACTTCAGTTTTTAAAACAATGATTTTAATTGGTGACTATTAACTTTAAATATCTTTATTTATGGATATGTAATCTTGACTTCCCCATATGAAAAAATTCAATTCATCATGAATGGTTCAAATCATTTAGACTTAATCTTACCAGGAAATAGCCTAAAAATTGTCTAATCTATTCTCCAACTAATTGTTGGAAGTTTTAAATATATCATTCTTCCTTATGAAGAGTAACCCTTACAACTTCCCCTTTTTATAAAGGAGATGAAGAGCAATTTTTACAATCTTATTTCTGTTAAGAGATGAAGAGTAACCTTAGAAGTCTTACTCAGGGATGAAGAGTAACCCACACAATCTTCTTTCAACAATGGGTTAAAAGAAATTCTTACAATATTCCTTTACAATGGGTGAAGAGTTACCTTTAACCAAAATCAATAATAATAATTTTATTCCTAAAAAAAAGCCCCAAATCAAGCTCTTAAATCTCACTTCACCTCCCAAGCCACGCTTGATCAAAATCAACACTTAAAAGGCTCAAAATGATGCAGCATATGCAGTAACATAAAAAACAATCAATTATCCTTTCTTTAATGCTTATACATTGCATAATCCAATATAAATCAAATTCTACAATCAAATACAACTTCAATCTTCTTTATGGAAAGTGCAGAGAAAGCTTTTAACACTATTTTTAATGGCAATGAGAATCCTATATTACAACAAACAATTAAATAAAAAATGCCCTCAAAATAAGTAACCAATCACACTTTTAACGGTGCTTCAATCAAGCTCATTCAATAAAAACAATTATGAAACTTTTAGAGATGAATAAAAATTATAACAAGCCTTCTGGAACTTTAATAAACCAATACAAATCACATTCTACAATCAAATACAACTCCAATATTCTTTATGGAAAGTGCAGAGAAAGCTTTTAACACTCTTTTTAATTGCAACGAGAAGTCTATATCACAACAACCAATTAACTAGAACAAAGATCCCAAAATAAGTAACCAATCACACTTTTAATGGTGTTTCAATCAAGCTCATTCAATAAAAATGATTATAAAACTTTTGGAGATGAATAAAAATTATAAAAATCCTTCTAAAACTTCAATAGACCATAAACTAATTGACTGATGCAATAAAAATGAGATTAAAGCATCAAATAATTAGATTGAACATAAGAAATACATAAGCAATAAAAATGCAATATTTAAGTTGTAGCTCCAATATAAATAATTTTAACCTTAAAAAATCTTTAAAATCAACACACACAAAAATACTGGAACCTTAATCAATTAGCAAACAATTGATTGAAATAGTAAAAATGAAACTAAAGCATGAAACTGAAGGATGGAATCCAGAATAACAAAAAAACTACCAATTTTGCATGTTAAATTTTTAGCTCAAAGAACTAACATTTCTAACCTTCTAGCAACACAAAATCAACACAATAACTTTACTAAAAGCTAGATTGGAATAATAAAAATGAAACTAGAGCATAGTGAGAATGGCCCATCCATATGTCTATCATGTCTCTTCTGAGACAATGGCATAGTGAGAAGATCTGCAAGATTCTATTCAGTATGAACTCACTTTATCAAGATGTCTTTCCGCTCTACTATCTCCTGAATCAAATGAAACTTCCTGAGTACATGCTTGGATCGCTAATAAGATCTCTGCTCCTTTGCTTATGCAATAGTGCCATTGTTGTCGTAGTACAATACTATCAGTTCAACAATACTAGAAACCATTATAAGTTCAGTGATGATATCAAAACTTCTTCCTTCACTGCCTTGAAAATTGCAATATACTCCACTTTGGCTATTAAATCTGCAATGGTTGGTTGTTTGGAGCTCTTCCAACTAACTACACCACCACAAAGAGTAAAAATGTACCCTGACTAAGATTTACTATCATTATGATCAGACTGGAAACTAACATCCAAATAACCCTAAATTCTCAACTTAGTTCATCCATAAACCAGGAAAACATCTTTATTCCTTCTCAAGTACTTTAAGATGTTTTTCACAGTTGTCCAGTGAACCTCACCAGGATTATCTTGATATCTGCTTATTATGCTAAAAGTATAAATAACATCTGGTCTCGTACATAGTATCGTATACATAATTAATCTAATTATAGAAGTATATGGAATACAATCCATTTTATTTCCCTCATCTTATATCTTAGGACACAAAAATGCAAATGCAAGTAATTTCGTGAGCATTTTGAGGCACCCCTAAAACTAGAAGAGGTGTGGAATCAATTTGAAGACTTAAAAAATTATATTATGAAGGATCCACACCAAATTTCAAGGCCATATAATAAACTATGAAGGATGCATCAAAAGATGAGCAAAAAAAAAAAAACTCAAACAAATTCTAGTTTTTGAACAAATGAATTTGGTGATGCATTATTGCACTATTGGACCTTAAATTGTTCTGAAATTTTATTAAGTGCAAGAACATCATGTGAAGAATCAACTTACCAAATGTCATGGCCATTGGAGGTATATAGAAATAATTATAGTAGAACATACGAAGAGAGGGCAAAAGTTATCAATTTCTAAGTCATAAATAGAGGAAGCAAAATGGCATATTTTTTTGTTATTTTTTTAAGGGAAAAGTTGAAAATCACATTGAAATTTCCTAAAGCCCTAGTATCCATCCAAAACCTATATAAAGGTCTTTAAAACATATAAAAGAGGGATTTTTAAAGGCTAGAATAGATTAAAGATGATAACTTTTACATTGTTCTTATTCTTAATTAGGTTTTAGTTTAGGTTTTTTTTAAGTCTTTCTTCACATTAGGCACTTGGATTAAAGCCTTTAAAAGCATTCAAGGTGGATTAGAGAGTTTTTTTAAATGATTTAGACAAATTTCAGTTGTATTCCTTCATCTCTCTATCTTATTTTATAGTGACTTGCTTTTCATCAATGGATTTGTATTTTCATGTTATATTCTTAGATTTTTCTTGTTATTAGTTAGGTTTTAGTCTATATTTCGTTTTTTATTATTCTTTCTTCACATTTGGGCACCTAAATTAGAGCCTTCAAGAGCATTCAAGGTAGATTGAAGAGTGGGTTTCAACAATTTGGACCAATTTTAGTTGTATGCGTTCATCTTTCTATCTTATTTTGTGGTGACTCTTTCTTTTCATCAATGGATTTGTCTTTTCACTTTATATTCTTATTTTCATTGTTGAATGTTTGCACTTAAATTTCTTAATTAGGGTTAGGATTTAATGGGTTTTGTGTTTGGAGGATTTTTCCCTAATTAAAGTACTTAATCTAATTTTTCGTTGATTAGAAATCTTAATTAGATTTTTAAATGATTCAAAGACATATGGCTGTAGGCTTTTAATAGTTGGAAGATTAATTAGGTGACATGATTGAATTAGACTATAAAGTATTTTATAAGGGTTCTTAGATCTAATGAACTTAGGTTTAAATGTCTTGTGATTTATTCCTTTTATTCCAATTTATTTATTAGATCAAATAGATGAATTTGTTAGGTTCTTAATTCATTAGCCTATATTTAGATAGAACATTGTTTAATTTTATTTTCTTTGTGCCTTTTTATTTATTTTACTTAATTAATTTTGATTTTTCTAAATAATTAAATATTAATTGACTTAGTATTATGCTCAGATTCTTAGGGAAATGATACTCGATTTCTTACTATATTATACTACTTATTGATAAGGTATGCTTGCCTGTAGTTGATCTATGATTAGATTGGTTAAAATTATAGTATAAGTTAGATTGCAATAGGCTCTAACACATTTCATTACATAATTTTCATAAACCTATCTTTTTTAACACATTAAAACAAAATCATTAATAGTAAGAATGTTTTTTTTTATCATTAAAACACATGATTGGAACCTCCCCCTTAGTTAAAAAAACTTAATATCCTTCTTTAAACTCCTTATCACTTCATATATATCATCAAAATACATTACTAGAACCTCCCCTTTGTTAAACAACTTAATATCCTTTTTTAAACTCTGTATCACTTCATATATGAAAATTATGCCATTTATTTTTTTCGCTATTTGTAAAGAATAAAATTTTAATGTGCCATCAATCTCCATTTATCAATTTCATTCCATTAAAGTTTTTTCTTTCCCCTTATAAAAATATAATCAAAATTAAGAGACTTAATTTCCTAACATGCTTTATGCTCAAATTTAACAAATAAATGACATGTTTTTTTTTGTAAATTAACCAAAAAAGGTACATTCTTATTGGTATTTTATAAGCTATCTTATAGGTCCATAGAACATCATCTAATTTATTAGACTAATTTTTCTTAAAATGTTCTACTATCTTTTCCAATATTCATTTAATTTCATATTTTTTTACTTTTATTTGGACACTAGTTTGAGAATGGTAAGGGGTAGCTACCCTATATGTAACACCATAACATTCAAATTGGGTATTAAAAAATTATGTTCCCCTATTACTAACGATGGCTTTATAAGTGTCACAATATGAAAAACAAAAAACTTTTTAAGGAATTTAACTATTATCCTAACATCATTAATAAGCAAAGCTTGTGCTGCTACCTATTCAGACACGTAATCAACAACCACGAGGATATAGTTATTTCCAAAAGATGTTGGACTATGACCTATAAAATGAGTACCTTAAATATCAAACACTTTATAAACAATAAAAGGAGTTTGAGGTATTACATCTCCATGACAAATTTTACATATCCTTTGAACCTCATCATAAGATAAGATATACCTTTAGGCATCTTAAAAGAGAGAAGGCAAATAAAAATCTGATTTAAAAACTTTTTAAGTAGTTATATTAGTGTTAAATGGCTTTATATAGGTCCTAAATGACAATGTTCCAAAATATTTCTCATTTCACAATGTGGAACACATCTTCTGATAACTTAGTTTGCACAAATCTTAAATAAATAGAAATCTTCCTAAAAGTAATATCTAACATTAAAAAGGGATTACTTCCTTTTTTGATATGAAAAACCTTTAGGTACAACTCCCATAATTAAGTATTTCTCAATATTTTTAAAATATGGTATTTCACTTACCTGCAATCCAATGCATATGAACGATCATGAGGAAATGAGTCATTTATCTCTTCTTTGAATACTTCCTCTAAATGTAGATTCTAAAGGTCGAATAGGTGATTTTCTATAAAGTCCTCAGCTCCCTTTTTATCTTCGATCTCTATATCAAATTTCTACAATAATAAGATCAACTTAACCAACCTTGGTTTATTGTTAGTAATACTCATCAAATATTTCAAAGTAAAGCGATTTGTATATATTATGATTTTAGACAAAACCAAATAAAAGAAAATTTTATCAAATACAAATACTACAATTAGCAATTCCTTTTATGTTATTATGTAGTTTTTTGTGTATGATTTAAGGTCTTACTATCATAATAAATCAATTAAAAAAATTGTTCTTTCTTTATCTAAGTATACCTCTCACTGTAAAATCACTCATATCACACATTAGTTCTAAGGAAAGATTCCAACCTAGAACTACCATGATTGGGGTATAAGTCAATTTCTTTTTCAAAATATTAAAAGAATTCAAAAAATCATTAGAGAAATTAAAAGAAATATATTTCTCAAGCAATTTAGTTAAAGAATAACCAACCTTAGAAAATTTCTTAATAAATCTATGATAAAAAAAAGGGCTTGTTTAAGAAAACTCCTAATTGCCCTAGTTAAAGAGTGAAGTGGTAATTTTTTAATAGTCATTATCTTAGTTATATCTACATCTATCCCTTTGCATAAAACCTTATGTCTAATATTATACCTTCTTGTATCGTAAAACGGTACTTTTTTTTAATTCAACACTATATTAGTTTCTTCACAACATTTAAGCACTTATTTCTAAATTATAAAGGCATGAATTAAAGAATCACCAAAACCAAAAAAAAATTCATCTATATATACATTTATAATGTCTTCTACCATATCATTGAAAATGATTATCATGCACCATTAAAAGGCCATTAATGCATTGCACAACCATAAAGGCATTCTTCTATTGATGAATATCTTCTCCTGATTTGCAAGTGATATGGGAATTTGAAGTATCCTAACTTTCCATTAAAAAAATGGTATATATAGCTTGAAATTTGCTCTAGCATTTGATCAATGAAAGGTAATATAAAGTGATCCATCCTTGTTCCATCGTTTAGTTTCCTGTAGTCTCTGCACACTCTTTATCCAGTGATCTCATCGAAATAAAATCATTCATCTTATGAGGCACCACCATCATACCTACTTTATTGAGAACAACCTATGCAACACTCACCCAAGAACTATCATAAATAAAGTAAATCACATTTACCTCTAGAAGTTTAATTACCTCAGCCTTCACAAATTCCTTCATATTTAATTTTAACCGGCTTTATATTTTATACAACTAGCTTGATTTTTTCTTCCATCAAAATATTCTAAGTGCATAAAGAAGGATTAATGCCTCCAATGTTTGAGATCTTCCATAAATTAGCCTTCTTATGCTCCTCTATGGTTCACAATAATTTGTCTTTTTACTTTTTACTCAAATTTACCACAATGATCAAAGACAGCTTTGAATTCTCTCTTAGGAATGTATACTCAAGGTGATGTAAAGTCTTCTTCAATTTCAAGATCTATGGCTTTTCAATAAAGGGTCTTAGTCTCTTTTCAATTTTCTTATTTATCTCCTTAACCCTATTGTTGCACCATGCACTCACTAGCTTTTAAGCACTCCACTTGCTCATCTATCAAGGGTTTTACTTTTTAATTCTTTCTCCTTACTCTGTAAATATTTGCAATAGATCCTAATAAATAAATTCCTACACTCAAGAGGGCACATCACAATCTAAAAAATCTATAAAATAACATGTGTCATCATTAGTAAGAGAGTATTCAATAGTTTTAAATATTTTAAACAAAACCTCTTCACCCTCTATCCTTGAAATTAACTCCCTTCATGCATATCTATGATAGATTTAGCAATATTTTAAAAAGGTTGTCCTAATATTAAAGGGATATTTATGTCCTCATTCATATCTAAAATTACTAAATCAACAGGAAATATGAACTTATTAACCTTAATCAATACATCCTTTATAATACCTTTAAGTTATTCTGTAGACCTATTAGCCAATTTAATAATAATTTGTGTTGATTTAGGTTCCACCAAACCCAATATCTTAACCATTTTATAATTGATAAAATTAATCCTTGCATCTAAATCAGTTAAAGCCTTATCAACGGATAAATTACTAATAAGATAAGGGACAATAAAACTTTTTTTAATCTTTGAGTTTTTTTAGTATTTTTTTAAGGATGGCGGAATAGTTGTCACTCGATGTCATGTTTGAAAGCCCATCTAATTTCCTCTTTTTTTTAGGATTTCCTTTAATAATTTTATATAATTTGGCATATGTGACAAAGCCTCAACAAAAGGTAAGCTAATATGCAATTGCTTAAAAAGTTTAAGGAATTTACCAAATTGTGCATCAATGTACTCTTACTTCAATGCTATAGGACATGATGGCTTTGGCTTTAACTCCCTTAACTGAATATTTCTTTTCTCCACTTTCTTCCTTCTTATTGTCCTTCTCAATTACTTCCTCATCAACAACATATTTCTTTCTCTCCTTTGGCTTAGATTATAACTCCTTTCCACTTTTTAGAGTTACTACTTTCACATGCTCTCTTAGATTTACCTCGATATTACTTGACAAGTTCCCTTATGGTTTCTTTATAATCAACTTAACGAGTTGTCCGATTTGCATCCCTAAGTTATAGATGGAAACTTTTATTCCTTTGGGATGTCTCTAAACTTTGAAAGCGAGCCTCTAATGTAAAAATAAGTATTGTCATTAATTCCTCTAAGCTAAGCTTCTTCTCATGATGTTGTTAATGATATCTCGGTAGTGGTAGTCTTGAATTACCTTAATTGCTCCAATCAAATATGGATGTTGCCTTCATCTGATATTATATGTGTTGTTGAGCATATCCCATGTAATCTCCTTGCTCCAACTTCATAAAGGAGTTACCTAATTCACAATCTTGACTCCCATGATTTTCCTCCACACCAATCACATTGCCTTACTACTACTACCTTGTTGGATACGCTTAGATTATCTATCTTCTTATTCATTATCTCTAGTTAAGCTACCACTTTGGATATGACGTCCACTTGATAAATTCCTATTACCTTGACTAGTCTACTTTTACTGGACTGCCACTAGTACTTATTTATAACTATCTCTTTAATCAACTCTTAGGCTACTTCAAATGTCTTATTATTTAATGTCCCTCTAGCTGCTGCATCTATCATCTATTTTGATACATTGTTCATCCTAATATGGACATTTGCAATTGCCACCAAATAGGTAATCCATAATGTGGGTACCTTCTTAGTAGGCCCTTGTATCTCTTTTACATCTCATATAGCATTTTAACTTCCAATTGTGCAAATGCTGACATATTATTCCTTGGGAATATTTTACCAAAAACTTTTTCACCAAGCTACACTAAGTAGTAATTGATCCAAGATGTATGGACTTTAACCATTGCTTCAATTTATCATTCAAAGAGATTAGGAAAAATCTCAATCAAATGGCATCAACTAAGGCTCCATTGACTTTGAATATGTCATAAATTTTTAAGAAATTTATGATATGATTATTAGGGTCTTCATCTAACAATCCATCAAACTAAAAAAGCTACTACACCATCTAAATGAGGTTAGGTTTGATCTCAAAATTATTCTTATTTATTAATCTCCTTTCAATGTTTGACTATGTCCCACATATGGATGGTTTCGCATAATCTAGCATGGATCTTGGTCTATTCTCCTTAACCATGCCTCCTAAGTTTTGTAATCTTAACTCTACTATTATTCCCACAAGAATTTTTAATAATTGTTAGTCTAAACTATCCAATTATTATTTAACCTAAAAAATAGTTGTTCAATATATTTAAGTGTTAAATTGAAAACTAAATTACTAAAATAACTAATCCAATGGACTAACTAAAGTTATGTTGAGACAAAAAAAAAAGTCTTTTCTTGTAAAATCTACTCATGCTTAGTAAACGTAGATGATTTACCAAAAGATAGCTCTCTTGAATTAAAAGAAAAATTCATTCCTATATAATTAAATCTTTAAAGTATTAATATCAGGATAAGGAAACACTTAATTTAAAGTTCATATGAATAAAATGACAAAGTAGACATAAGTAAAGAAACGAGAAAAATTATACTTGAAATCCTCTTATTCCCTAAGACTTTCAATTTTTCGTCCACCAATCTAATCACCTTGATTCCTTAAAACATAATCACATGGAAATTCTTTTTCTGTTCACACTTTAGCTATCAAAACAATATGAAACAAAACTAAAATGAAAGTAACCCTTTAATGATATGTCTCTTGAATTTTTATACTAGGTTGGCCATTAGGGTTAGGAAACCTCAATTAATATGCTTTTATATAGGTTTATCTAACTAATCTCTAATTCTCCTTCAATTTTTGGGTTTCTAGAGACTAAAACAGCACTTGAATAAATGGAAAATGGCATCTTTATGTAAAGCAGTTTCAACACTATCTTTCTCCGAGATTTAAACAACAGTCTCAATGTAGATAAATGACGCCATTATAAATTGCCATGTCATTTCTGACTTCTTTTATATATAACAACAACAATTAACATAAGGACAAGAATGATGTCATTATTCATACACATTTTACTTCTGTCTTTTTCCATAAAATGATCTTCTTTGAATGCTTAAACTCCAAAATCAATGGTTTACCTAGAAACTTCAAATAAAGGCTCATTAGAAGATTAATTTAACATGAAAATTTTAAAAAATACGAATAATAAACTTGTAAAACTATGCCATTTACCCCTTATCACAATGTCTCAAGGTTAAAGAGGGGAATTTTAAAAATATTAAAGTTTCTTATTGGATGCTATGTTAACTAATTACAAATGTGTGAATATACAACTTTAAACTTTGTTTTATGTAATGGCAAGTTATAGAAGTAATGCAGGGTTGAGCAGACACATGTCATGTGTGACATCTCATCCCGACAGTTGCTTTAATGGTACACACCATACTTTCCAATGACTTAAGAAGGAATAGGTCTTGGGTTTAAGTGATGTGGGAGGCAAGCGAGAT
>JAOXYD010080129.1:0-12350 GCA_028565735.1 Pinacopodium congolense
CAGCAATATGATCATTGGCAAAATCACCAATGGTATGAGCTAAAAGGAGCTAGTCGATGGGCAAACCATGTTGTATAACATAAATCCTATGGGATTAATTCTAACGAATTATTAAGTAAAGATAGATGGTATTGTTTAGAGACATTTATGAAGCCCCTATGTTTAGTGGAGAGAATTTCTTGGTTTGTAAGCGGAGAATTGAAGTGTTCATAAAGGGTAATATTTTATATCTATGGTCGAATATTATGCAAAGACATCAAGTTCCAACAAAATTAGTAAATGGAAAATTAGTTCCTAAAAATGAAAATGAATGGAATGAAAAAGATAAAGAATTAGTATCTTTCAATAGTCAAGCCTTAAATATGTTATATTGTGCCTTAGATAAAAGCATTCTCGATAAAGTTTCAATATGTGTCTCTACTAACGCTATTTAGTGTAAATTAGAACATTTATATAAAGGTATAAATCATGAAGAGATGTTTGGATCTACTAAGGAAGAGGTAAAGGTGGAGATTCCTAATAAAGAATTCAACGTATGTTCTATGGAACAAGAAGAGATACGTTCTAGTATTAATACTTGTAGTGATATGATTGCTAGTTATTCAAAATCTCATGATGCATGTGATGGTGAATATTCTTATGAATAATTGGTAGAATATGTTGAAGAGATCTCGAAATTGTTTGATGATTGTAAGTTAGAAATTGAAATACTTAAGAAAGAAGTTAAATCAAAGAATGATATCACTTATAAGATGCAAAAATTGGCAGAAGAAAATAGTTTGTTTAAGAAATAATTGGAATCAAAATGTAATGTTGCTCGTGATGATTTGACAAAAGAAAATACATCTATTATATTAGAGATAAATGCCCTTAAAGATTCACTTACTAAATTTACAAAAGCGAATGAAAAATTGGAAAACATGTTGAATGGTCAAAAGGTCCTAAATGATAAACATGGTTTGGGCTATAAGAGCAATAATGGCTCTTCTTCATGTATGGCCAAATTTGTTGAGGGAAAGAACTTATAGGAAGAAGAATCTAGGCCATCTATTAAAAATGTTTCTAGGCCTTCATCATCTAGCTCACATCATAAGAAGAATCATTATAAATGTTTATATACATCAAAACATCATATAGAAAGAATGTGCATGTGCTGAAAAGTAGATACAATTTCTTTGTTAATGCATATCATCAAAATGATGCATATAGGCCTTCGACTTCATTTGCACCTCATGCATATATGGATGTTTCCAAAACTTTTTATCATATTCATCATATGCCTTTAAATGTCTTTCATATATATTTTAGATAAGGCTTTCATCAAAGAAAAATGTTTACATTTAGACATACATATAGGAAAATTTTAAGACCTTATTATCATGATACATTTAGAAGTTTCAATGAGTCTAGACAAAGGCATGCTCGTACATCATGTGTTCCATTTTTTGTCATTATTGTGATCATTTTGGGCATGTTTAACAATTTTGTTATGATCGTTTAAATATGAATGTTTTGTCGAATGGAAAAGAAAGATATAACACTAATTATCAAGGATCTAAGATTATATGGGTATTGAAAGTCCATTAAATATTTATTTTGTAGGTGCCTTCAATAGCATAAAAGAAAATAAAAATCGCCAACGTTGTTAAACCAAGGATGTAAAGAATTCTAATAGTAAAGTTGGTGATAAATTATAAAAAGGAAGGTAGACCACCTATTTATTTTATTAAACTTTATATGATGTTTTGATTAAATTCTAAAAAAATTAGATAAATGAATGTATTTGAATTTGTGTATTATTTGATATTTTCATCGTGACTTATTTTATAAATGGAGTAACTGAATTCTTGAAAAAGTCAAATTTCTGTATGTGTTGTTTGATAATGGATCAATATATAGGATGAGTTCTGTCGACCGAAGGTGTTTTATTTCTATATATCGGTTGATCGATATGAGCTATTCGGTCGATTGAATGGACATCAGTCAACCAATATTATCTGTTTAGTCGACCGATTAATCGAAACTCTGTAAATTTAATTCTTTCTCCTGTGGTGCAATGTATGTGTTCATATATGATATATTTAAAGATTGTAAATGCTAAAATACTTCAAAAATGGTTTCTTTAGTTTGTATTCGTTGAAGAACTTTCTTAAAGGCCATTTTTATATGCTTAAATTCTGTAAGTTTTGTGTCTTAATAAATGGCTTAATATGTTTATTTTAAGTGCTCCTTGGATGCTTAAATGCTTAATGGATTATATGATTTAATTTTACACTTGTAAACATGTTTTGAAGCTTTTGAGAACGTGTTTGATAATCATGGTTGTTGACAGTTTTGATCCCTCTTATGTTGTTTAAAATTATATATTTTCATATTATGTAGAGAAATTGTTTTGTTGAGGGGGACCTTAGAAGTTTTTTTAAAATGTTTTTAATAAATTTCCTCCATTCATTACTTTAAGAAAAGATTTTTGAAACAACAATATTCAAAATTGTTTGGAAAGTTAAATTACTTTAATAAGAAAGATTTTCAAGAATCATAAATTTTTAAATTTTGACTTCATCCATTTTATGATAAGATCTAGTAGACATGACTTTCAACTCTTAGAAAAAGCTTATGATATTTTGAATTATCATTCATGTATTGAGGGGAAGCATGGAATTTTAATTGCATAATTAATTTTGCTTCATCCATGAGTTTTTTAAGTCAAACATGAATGCATTGGTGGTTACATTACTTGATTCTTCTCATGCATTTTATGTTGAAAGTTTGATTTATTAAAAAATTAAAATGCATGGATCTAGGGGGAGCCATTGATAAAGTCTTTAATTTGTTGAGATTCTTAAAATAGTTTTTAACAATTGTTGTCAAGTATGAAGTAACCTTAAATGGTATCTTGAACTGGTTTGCATCTTGATGTTGTTATTGATGTTTGGGAGTATCATTTTTAGAAATGAAAAGTGTTGTGCTTTTCGTACTTATTGATGATGCGTTTCATCCTTTGTTTATCTTGGATGATATAAACAATTGGTATTACGGTGTTTGTTTTGGTGACATTGGTGGTATCATTAATTTCCTTGCATTGTCTTTATTATAATTGGCATCAACATGTCATTTTTTTAAGAACTTATGATGTTTATAAATAAGTGGTAACTTACCTTGAAAAATATTTTTCAAACGACAAGAATAATCGGTATCAAGCCTTTTATTTTACAACAATTGCATCAAGTTTTTGACGTATAACATTTGATATCATGTTTTACAACAATTGGTATAGACAAGTCTTCTTTTTAGTATATTTGGTTTCCAATGTGTGATTTTTGAGTTTAATAACTTTTTCATTAGCAATTGGTATCACCTTTTAAGAAAATTTGGCATCAATGTAAATGACTATTTGATTGTAGAGCTTTTAAATGACATTTGATTGTCTTTTCCCCTCTTTTCAATACCTATGTTGTTGTATTTTGAAGGATATCTTGATTTTTTTTAAGGGGAAGCATTGAGTTGAAATATATGTTTAAGATAGGATTAGTGTATCATGTTTATATGCTCCATGCTTATTGGTATCAATCGTTTATAAAAGGAGGAGAATGTTAGATGTTATATGTATCTTTGACTCGTGTGTTATTCATATGTAATTTTTACACCTTTTGTAATTGGTTATGTACTTTTTGATGATTACAATAAGGGGGAGAAGGATAGAAGTGATATTAGCAAGAAGTCACAAGGATTATGATGTTTGAATGTTTGAGTGGTTTAATTTGTGTATTGCATGCTACTAATATCACATGTTTTTGTCATCATCAAAAGGGGGGGATTGTTAAACCAAGGGTTGGTTCCACCTTTGTTTTCATGATGTCAAAGTGTTTTTTTTTATGATGACAAAGTGTTTGGAGTATATTTGATGAATGAAAAATTAAGTTAGTAATCAAGTGAAGTTTGTAAATCATGAAATAATGTTTTAGTTAAAGGTTATGTAAATTGAAGTTGTATGAATTGATTAAGTATACAGATAAAGTGAAATGAAATTGTTTAGATTTTTATGTTACATAAATTGTAAACTAGATGAATTGATTGGGTTAAGTTTGAATAATTGTCTAAAATTTTTTAAGATTTTATTAGTACTGTTTTGTTTGTGATAAAATATTTTGAATTTGCTTAAGAACTAAATGAAATTGATTGTGCATTGATTGATTAATGTTTGTATAAAGTTTGGAAACTAGATTGTTAAACAAGCTCAATTGAGCTGTAAAATCTTTATAGCTGAATTGGTAAAGGAAGTAAGTATATGTCTAGACCTCCAAATGCTATGCACTTTTCTAGGGTGTTATAAAAATGTATCAAGAAGCTACCCTTCAAATTTTACATCATTTGGATGAATAATGAAAAAGATATGGCAAAAAAATAGAGCGGTGCTGCGAGTTGTCAGCATAGGGATCGGTCGACCGAATGCGTTTGTGCAGGACTTTGGTCGACCGAATGAATTGTTCAGTTGACTAAATGAAGTGAAATTTGATAGAATCAGGTGTTAGGTCAATCTAATGGGACTATCGGTCGACTAAAGGAGGTCATTCGATCGACTGAACATGAAGAAATGCAATGCTAAGTTGGCAATGGGTAGATTGAGCAACAAATATGTTATTTAATGAATATGAATGTTGGCCAATGGCTATTTTAGCTTGTGAAGAGTATAAGTAGGTGTATTGAGGGATGTTTTTGTATCGAAGAAGTGTAAAAAGTGTTTAAACATTATTTTTAAGTAATCTTGAGAGTATATGAGCTATCGGTGAAATTGTTGTTGGGAATTTTTGTAAGGGTTATTCTTGAGCCTTCAAAAAGAAGAGTGTGAGGTTCTCCTTTAGCCTTAGAAAAGGGAGTGTTGTGAGGTTATTCCTAAGCCTTAGAAAATGGAGAGTGAAAGGATATTCTTGAGCTTGAAAAAGTATTGTACCGTGTACTCTTAATTGATTGTAATAAGAACGAAATCTCAACAATGGTGTTGGGGACTAGATGTAGGGAAAAGGGATTGTGCTGAACTAGAATAAATAGTTTGTGTTTCTTCTTCCCTTCCTCATTTATTTTTATTCATTTAATTTGATTGTGTAAGTTATTATTGTTTTATAATTTTTGCAATCAAATTATTACTTAACTTCTGCGTTTAATCGAAATTGATAATAAGACTTAGGTTGATATTGAAAAGAATTTTTAAGAACCTAATTCACCCTCGTCTTAGGTGCCACATAGGGCCAACACTTATTAAGTATCCAAAATCTAGAAGATGAAACCATCAAAGTTCATGGTTAAGTAACATGATTAACTAATATCATAACATCTCAAAATAATCAAAATCAAAAGAAAAAATTTCAATGAAAGGCATCAAAATGGGAATTTTTTTTTTACAAATTATAGATTATCCTGAAAAAGATGATAGAATGATAAACATTAGGACAAATAAACATAAGTATGATAAAAGCCATTACCTCCCCAACATTTAAATTGTACATTGTCCCCAATGTTCACAAAACAAACAATAAGGTACAAATATTGAAGGAAAAGAAAAAGAAAGCACTTGGAATGAAGATAATATGCTTTAGGATCCCACAGGGTGAACTTGAAACTTGCTCATTGAAATAATACTTGCAAATCCATAAAAAGAAAGATCAAAGCACTAGCCAAATAGAAAGAATCCATACTCCATAATAGAAATATGATCAAAGAATGGCAGGGAGAACTAAAAGGAAAAAAAAAGAAAATTGCACCCAACAAAAGAAAACAATCCAAAGTACACTAAATCCTACTACTATAGTTGGGTTACCTCCCAAAAAAAGCTTCTTTAAGGTATTTTAGTTAGACTTTAAGGTTAGAGAATTTTCATTCTCTTCTTTCACCCAAAATCCAACATCTTTCTTTAATTCTTAAAACAACAATAGCCAAATTTAGAAATGTGGCTAAAGCACCTAAATGAATATGAAAAATTTCAACTTTAACTTTCATGAAATACCACTCATGACTTTTAAAATTCTACGGTAAAAAGGCTTGAACTACCATGTATGACCTAGAATTGAAAGCATCAACACCGGTGAAATATATAACCTCAAATGCTTTATTAGATTCAACCTCATCTTTCATGACATTATCATCATGATTTTCATATTTAAGAACTGTAAGAACATTTTCCTCTAGCTAAGGGTCATTTTGAACACCAATGAAATCCACATAATCCTCATCCAATTGATCATTAAACATGCATGTGCAAACCTTGTCCTCACTTTCAAAAAATTCGCCATACCCTTATACTTAATCATTTCCCTTACATTAAACAAATTCCACAGTAAAGTGATCATAGTGAGTGGGAAAATCATCAAAATCACTATCCATAGCACAAACTTCTAATTTAGTTCTATAGAATTCAACACTTTTAGGTTTGGGAGTTAGATTAAGAGGATGGATTGTCTTCATTAACATTTCCTTTAAATTGGTATAAGAAAGTTCTAACTCCACCACTATGGATTGATTTCTAGCCATATTCTCTTCTAATTAAGAAAAATTATAAAAAGGAACACTCAATTTACGAAACAACTAGAAAGATCTCCTAAAGTGAGGATTGAGCATTTAGGGGTATGGAGAAGGTTAGTAAGGTTGGATAGTTGGATCAAAAAATAACCTAGGTGGATCTACCTCATTCTTCACTTCTTTTTCTACTATCTAGCTCTCCATCACTTCCTTTTCATTCTTTTCCTCTTCTCCTATGTCCTCCATCTCATTGTTATTATGTACAATGATGGCCATAATAGATGTTCTAGAGGTAGATTCAGGCATAACAGGTGTTGATCTGGCTAAATGCTCTTCTGAGATGTGTGCAATTTAACCTAATTAATTCTCTAAATTCTTAATTGAATTTTCATGACTTTCTATACTAGACTCATTTCTTTGGATATATTTCATCACTATATCTTCAATCTTGGATTTTTCTGGTGGACGTGGATTAGGAAGGGAAGGGAATTTATTTGAGGATTGGCATCTTCGAATTTGTTGTTTGGATAAGTGTTGAATGGAAAATCCTATTAGCTCTCCCTATAATGAGTGTAAAAATAATTTCTTTGTGTATTAGATGGATAATGGTCTTAAATAGTATCATATGCCTAAGAATGCCTTACATGAAAATATATGGAAGAATGGAAGGAACTAATACAATAATCACACATTTATTGATTTTGGAATGCACTACAACCAATTTGAGTTTGTAAAATTTCCATTTACTTACTAAGGACTACCATTTGAGCTTGTAAATTTTATTTCTCATTAATTGCATTAGCTCTAAATGGTTTCCAAAGATAAGGCTCGGAATTATATTGATAGCTATTTATGGTCATGTCCTCGAGTAGCTTATAAGCTTCACTTAGGGTCTTACTCATTAAGGTTTCTTTAGTAGTAGCATTTATGCGACTATGAGTGGATGGTATGAGTCCTAAGTAAAAGATATGCAGTTGCTCACAAATACTAAAATTATGTATAGGATACTCATCAAATAACTCTTTAAATCACTCCCAAGACTCAGGTAATCTCTCACTTTAATATTTTATAAATGATGAAATCAAATTCTTCTATTTAGTGATCTTAGTTGGGGGAAAGAATTTAACTAAGAATCTATGAACAAGATCATCTGAAGTGCAAATGGAATTAGGTCTAAAAGTGTTTAACCATGTGCAAACTCTATCTTTTAGAGAAAAAGGAAAAAATTTTAGCTTAAGGACATCATTTGAAATGCCATAACTTCTATAGAGATCACAATTGTCTATGAAATTTGTCAAATGATCATTTGGATTCTCTAAGGATGAGTCCCTAAATTGAGGAGACCTAATCATGAAAATGGTATCATGAGGAATTTGAAAATTTTCAGAGTCTATCCTAGGCCTAACAATGTAAAACTTAGGTCCACTCTTGTTTTACGTATCCAATTCCAACATGGTAGGTTCTCTATAAGGTTGAAAAGTTAAGTTCTCATGATGTTTCATATATATATATATATTTAGAATTGAACTTGAACCTAATTAAAGATGAATGCACGATATGCATAAGATTGTAATCATTTCAATTTCAATAAGAAAGACACTAACAAACTGAGCAAGAAAAAAAAAGAAAAAAACAAATGAGAAACAAAAAAACAAAGAAAAGTAAACACACACTATAAAGAATATAAGCAATATTTACACTCAAGAGTTATTGAAACTGATGTATTCTTAATATCACTAAAATTTCCCTGCACACTACCAAAAAATTGTTGTTTGTTGGTTTAATACTCAGTAAGCTTAAATAAATAAATTAATAAACATTTAACCCAAATTCAATTCAAAACCAACAATACGACATTGTGTTGATCAATAAGTAAAAAAGTGGAGCAATAAATGTTGAACCCACAAGGAAAATGCACTTTTAGGGCAATCAGATTACAATTATTCAAAGAGGCTCAAGAACATTAAATTGAAAAGGGGGAGGATTAGATTGACTAAAAAAAACCTAAAAACTACCAACTTTACAATTGAATTCCAAATTGAATTAAACATTACCAAATTAATTACCTAGCTAAGGATTGGGCTTCAAACGACTTAATTAAGTTAAGGAATGGATTGGAATGCTTAATCTAGGGTCTTCACTGAATCAAGATGTTTCTATAATTAAGATAATGCCTTTTCTTTAACTATACTAAATTAAAGTTTGGCCATTAATTCAATTCATAGGCATTAGACTTAAAGTTTAAGAAGTTTTAATCCTAAATTTCATAGTTAATATTAGTACCTTCATGATCAACCAAAGTAGATGTCTCAAATCCTTGATTAAAACCATTTTGTTTACTGAATTTTGCAATGATTAAAGTAGATAACTATCAGATCCTTAACCATCTTTAATCTCATCACAGGTGGCCAACTCAAGACAAGCAGTAAGATCTCATATAAACAAAGATTAACACACAATCATGTGACGAGAACTCAATCAATCCATCTAAGAACCTATAATTAGCTAGAAAACAGATTAACCAAGCATATATAAAAAGAAATAATTAGATCTAAAAAAAACCATGTTCTTGTATATATATAAACAAAGGTGTATGAAACAAGAGATTAAGTGTTTAGGAAGCACTAAGTGATGATATAAAAGGATAGATAGCTTCCAATCATGTCTATAAACTCCTTTTAATCCTTAAAATGACCTGAAAATATCAACTACAAGAGTTGGAAAACAAAATAAAAGGAAAAACCTAGCTTATAAAAGAAAAGAGAAAAACCTAAGTAGATCTAGTAATTTATATACTTTTTCTAGTGTTAGCTCTCTTGAATTGATGTCTAGACCTCCTTATATATTTCTATTATAAGGTAAAGGCTGTGTAGCAAGTTGTAGCAAGTGGAAAAGTGAGATCCAACTGGTTTTCACGTGGAAGGGAGTAAAACGATGCTTTAACGGTCAAATGGCATCGTAATATCCTGCCATTTGACTCCCAGATTCAAATTAAAATGGCACTGCTTTGTAGTAAAACGGTGGTACATCTAGGCTCCAATATGCAAGTTAACAATTCCAATAAATAATTAAACACTTAAACACTAATTTAAGAGTAAATGTGCATCAAAATTACACTTGAAAACACTATAAATCAAACACTTATGGTCCAGAAATAAAATTGAAAGATCAAAATCACTAACTCCTCTAAGTTGCCATCATTCTCCTCTGTTTTTGGTTTTATCGTGTCTCTTTCTATTTTAATCTATTTCTCTGTGTGTGAAATCACTGTTGTCAGTTAGTTTAAGTGATTAAGAGTTTGTTTGATCATAGTTTCATATTTGAGGGTGCTTATTTTGATAGAATAAGGCTAGAATTTATTCGTAGAAAAAAAATGTTCTTGTTCATTAACAAAACTATTAATGTTCATTCTATTTTTACTTTCATTTTGTCTTTTGCTAACTTAATATATTTCTAAAATTATGAAATTATTGTTTTCTATTTTCTTAAATGTCTTAAAGAATTTTTAATTTTTTTGAATTTTTGGGAGCTTATTTAATTTATTTTAAGCTTAAAATTTCAGATATATAAATGCTTCCCCTACTTATACTATTCTTACTTTAATCACATTCTTAATCATATAAATTAGTTTCTAGGTGTTCGATTTTGCTGTTCATGGTTTTTGTAAGTATTCAAGAATTATATTAATCAAAATTTAAAAGTTTTAGGTGCCAATTTCATCATTTTTAGAGCTTATGTTTGCTAATATATCAAAACTGTCACTATTTTAGTTTATTCTTATGTTAATCTCGATTTTGGTCATCTTAGTTAGTTTTTGGGTGCACAAATATATTGTATTTAATTTTTTTAAGCTGCCAAGAGTGCCCTAGAGGTTTTGGTTTGATTTTTAAGCAGTTATATTTTCAATTTAAGCTTTAAATTCACAGTTTGCTCAAAACTGTCTAGATTTACATGCTTCATCATTCATTGACATATTAGAGTTATTAAATCCAAAATTGTTGCTTTAAAATTGTTGTTTTCTATTTTATTAAGTCCTCAAGAGTATCACTGACTATTTAGGTGGAGGTTTATTTATTTATTGAAAGGAAATTATATTCATATATACTAAAACTGTCCAAATTTGATTCATTTGATTTTTTAGATTATCATTCACCATTCATACACATTTTTAGTGTATCAAATCTATCATATTAAGTAGGTTCATTTTTTCAAGAGTGTCAATGAGCATTCATATCATTGTGAAATCATTAGAGTCTTTAGTTTAATTGAGTTTTAAGTGAAACATTTCTTTAGGAGTGTTTGGTTGCTTGAAAGGGGGTTGTAAGACTATTTGGTTGGTTAATGTTGTAAAGGCTCCTCTTTCCATATAAAGATTTGTCAAAAGGTTGTTCTTCACGTTCATCAAGAAGATTGTGTCTTGTAATAACTTCTCTTTACCTTAAAAAGATTTTTCTTGTAAGAGTTATTCTTAACCCTCGAAGAAGATTATAATTGATTTCGATTTGCTAGTAAAACAAATATACAACAATTAGTTGGAGAGAAGATATAGTCTATCTTTGGGGTAGATGAACTTATAGAAAAATCGGTGTCTCTCTCTTTCCTATTCTCTTTTCCCGTTGCCTATTGTGTGGTTTGGCTATTAGCTTATCTTGTATCAAATTGGCTTTGACTTTGTGTATCATATTACACTGAATTGGCTTTGTGGCAAGTTCAATTAGTAAAGAAAATTTTAATCACTCAATTCACCTGTACTCTTGAGTGCCTATAGGGCTTACAATTGGTATTAAAGCTTAAGTTTCACATTTTCTTTAGTTTCTAATGAAATTATGAGTAAGCATCCATTATGGAAAATCTACTAAGTTCATCCGGTCATAAGGGCCAAAAAAATAATAGGGTACCATTTTTGATAGAAATGATTACTTGTATTGAAAAACTAAGGTGAAGTTTTTTCTTCAATACAAAAACGTTAAATGGTACGATATAGTGGGAGAAGGTCCATACATGCCCACTACGATGGAAAATAGTTAAAAAATTATTAAAGTACAAAACGATTAGAGTGTAAAAGTTGAAATATAAGTTTCACTAAATAGTAGAGCCATTCATATATTGTTTTGTACATTAATTAGAAATGAATTCGGGTCTACATGTGAAACGGCTAGAGAAATTTGGCATAATTTAGAAGTTACTCATTAAAGCACCAACCAAGTAAAGGGAAGTAAGATTTCATTTCTCATTCGTTAATACTAATTATTTTAAATGCATCATAATGAAACTATTTCTTCAATGTATACTAAATTCGTTAACATCATAAATACATTAAAGGGTCTCGGAATAACATATTCAAATGTTGAACTTGTTAGAAAGATTTGTGGTCTCTACCCAAAGTATGGGAGACAAAGGTAACCTCCATCCAAAGGCTAAAGACCATAAATTTTTACCTTTAGATGAATTAATAGGTTCATTGCTTAAGCATGAGATGATAATGAAGGATTCAAAAGCAAAAGAAGAGGGAACTTCGTCAAAGAAGGAAGAATTTAGCATTCAAAGTCAAGAAAGTCGAGTCTAGTGAAGAAGAATGCTCTTTGGAAGATCGCGAGGACGAAATAGCTCTTCTCACTAGAAAGTTCAACAAGTTTTTTTTTAAAAAGGTACACTCCAAGAAAAGAGAGCAAGTTAAGTATGATTACAAGAGAAAGCCACTAAATTTGTTTTTTTTAATGTAGGAAACTAGACCATTTGAAAAGTAATTGCTCACGTCCCTTATGAAAAGGATGAAAAGAAAGAGTTAGATGATGGACCTAGGAAAACAAGTAATATTTCCTAATGATTGGCTCCAA
>JAOXYD010080160.1:0-12350 GCA_028565735.1 Pinacopodium congolense
TAATATTATTTGTTGAAGGTGAAGAGTATTCTTTTGATAATCTTTATATGGTAAAGAGGAGCTTTTAACAACAACAATCAACCAAACAATTCAACAAGTTCAATAATCCCCCTTTACATGTAACCAAACACACCTAAGAAGGTGTTTCATTTAAAGAACAATTAAACTAAGAGTTATATGCATTTAATGAATGATATGATTAACCTAAAATGCTCTTAAATGCTTAAGCAAATTTTATATGTAAATTATAATCACAAAACCCTTGAATATATGATGAAAATTGAAGAATTAAAGCAAAATACCAAATATAGACAACTTATAGATATGTCAATATAATTGCTTCCAATCACTCAAATAATGCTCTAAAAATTCAGTTATATGATCAATGAAATCCTTGAGGACTTGAGCAAACATAACATAGCAAATTAGAAATAATAAATTCGAATTAAAGAGCCCAAATATATAAATGAATGATAGAACATGCAAAACTGGATTGCTATAGTGTTTATGACTTTATGGACTTGAATATGCCAATATAAACACTTAATAATGCACTAGATTAATCAATGAAACTCTTAAACACTCATACAAACTAAATACAACAAATTTGAGCATCCAGAAACTGATTTAGATGATGAAAAATAGGATTGAATCAAGAACAACAATAACAGTGACAATTTTGATATATATGCAAACTTAAACTTGAAAATGATGAAGCAAGCATCTAAAAATTTGAAACTTTGATTAATCTAACTCTAGATAGCTTAAGTAAAAAAAAAAAACCAATTTCACAATTTCATAAACATATTAGGATGAAAAAAATCGAGATTAAAATCAGAACAAGAAAATAGAAACAATTTTAGTATATTAACGATTTCGGTTATGATTTAGAACCATTGATTATGATTACGGTTTTTAAACCTTAACCGCCGGTTAGCCGGTTAGAAACCTAATCGTGGTCAGGGCTAGTTTGAGAGGTCATTCAATCCTTTTATGTGAAGAGGAATATTTGTTGTGAACATTCCCAGTTACTCAATTGAGTTATCTCATATCAACTGACTACTAAAACCACTTTTTAACTTTGACCAACTGGTTTAAAGTTAGCGAAGTGAATAAAACATGCTCACTTTTACTTCTTTTTAAGCTCTTTTTCTTTCTTTTTCTTTTCATCCCTTTTTAATTTGATTTTTGATTAAAATAAGATATGAAAATGTCTAAAAGAAGTTTCAAATCACTTTTAAGACATACACTTTATAGTCAGAATCATAATGCTCATTAAGTAACATCATCCAAAATATGAAGTAATCTTAATTAAAAATATAACATGTTAACTTATCAAAATAATTGAAATTAAAAGGAAAAATGTTAATGATATACATTAAAAAAAATTCCACAAATTATAGATTATCTTGAAAAAAATGATAACATGATAAACTTGTGGACAATTAAACATAGGTGTGACACAATCTAGTCCTTCCTTCACACTTGAACTGAACGTTATCCTCAATGTTCACAAAAGCAAAAATAAACCATAAAATGGGAGATAAGGGAACTAAAAGCACCTAGAAAAATAAGAATATCTTGGAAATCTCCGTCAAATTATTCATTGAAATTGGGACATTGCTTGCATTAACTGAAAATGATAAACCAAAAATGAAAGCACTAGAAGATAATAATGATAACAACATACTGTATATATAAATGAAGAGTGTCAAAGTAAATCATGGAGGGGATATATCTGAAGAACTGAAAATATATGATAAGTAGCCAAAATAAAAATGAAACAAAACATAACTAAAACACTTAAAGAAAACACAAAAGCACATGAACAAAATGTGTAATCAGATACAACTAAGCATCGAGACTCAAGTCTTCTACTATTCTATACACACTACCTGAATCTTGAGACTCAGAAGAATGGATATCATATCACCAGAGGAAGGCTCAAAAGGTGGGACAGGAGGTACATAGGTAGGAATGTGATCATTTAGAGGTAGCCTATACACACTGATAGTGGCCTCGAAAGAAGCCTCTCTAATACCTTCTTTAGAGGTAGCTATAGGGGTAAATGTCGGGATCTCTACATCATCAATATGTTCATTAGCCTCTAAACGTCTAAAAATGGTGTTCCTCCACTCCCCTCGAACTCAATGATATGACCAAAGCTTCAACATGGAGTAAGAAATAGAGTTGGTTGGATGTATTGCTATCTCACTATCGAAAGAGACACCTACTGTCTCAAATATCCTTATGAGCAGACATGAAAAATAGAGTTTCTTAGTCTGGTGGGTAAATCGAACTACATTGCGTATGCTTTGTAAAATGAAACTAGCTAAAGGAAGACCCTCTTTAGCTCCAAATCCATATAGTAGCTTACATAACAAATATGTGTCATCAAACCTAATCTCATTGAGACCGTTAGGTCTAGAAAGCACATTAGCACTAAACAATGCTATAACAATGCGATCTCGAATAGATAACTGATTGGTAGGATACCCACTTTTTTCAAGTAGACTAATCAAAAGTAATTGAGCTTTAGTTGCAATAATCGAGAATGAGGGATCAAAAGTAACCGAATCACCTCTAACTTATCCACCTTATGAATATAAATGTCTCCAACATGTGGTACCCCTAAGAAAGTAAGTAAAAAAGAATGGGTAATGATGATTAGGGTACCTCGAACCAATGATTTGATATTAAGGAGATCATAAGTGTTCTTCTCTTCTATATTTGCGAAGGACTCTTTGACTAGCAATGGGTAGTATGATTTGACAAGCTTAAGGACTAGAAGCCATTGGAAGGCTTGAAAAAGGGACAAAACATGAAACTTAGCCTCCACATTGGCTTCAACAGACCTCTCGACTATGATTTCATTAGAAATCTTATCCTCGAAACAATCATAATTCTCTAGACTCTTAAAGTGAGAACCGTCATAAATGATTCTCTTCCTTGAACTTGATGCTCTGGAAGACTACCTAGGTGCCATTTAACTTTAAAATGTTCAATAAACATACAAAAAATAGTTAAAAATCACTAAGAAATTTAGAATTTTTTTTTTGGGATGGGTTGCAAGAATATTAAATTTATCAAAAATTCCCAAAATTTCAATGACGGAATTAAGCATCAAAATAGGTACCATTAGAAAGTTTATGGAATTTATAATACAATGGTATCAAAATCTAAGTAGTTGAATGCCTAAAACTCAAGAAAAATCGAATTTTACCTCTGGCAATGAACAGGAGAACTGAAAGGTTTCAGATGATTTTTGAAGCATTTTAGTGAGTTTTTGAGCGATTTAATGGTACAATCATGTTTATAATAGAAAATGTGACTGTTTAACTCCCAACATTTAAGTCTCCAAACGTGGGTAAAACGACGGGTCAGAGGAGTTAAACATTACCATTTATCTCTCGTCTTTTTAGTCTCCAAAAAGTAATTTTCAACAGAAAAAAACGTCAAACTTCATTAATTCAATCCCAATTTGAGTCCTAATAACTCCAGATGGATTAAACACAAAATTGAAACATGGATCAAGGCCAAAAACACTGAAAACACATTGAAATTCAATTAAAAAGAGACCAATCACACTTAAATTAAAAACTTAAACTTTAAAAGAAAAGACTTAAACACTTAAGTTTTTAATAGAGAAACTAAAACACTAACTTAAACTTAAATCAACACACAAAAAAGGAAATTAAAAAAGAAACACACTAATCTTAAATAAAAACACATTTAAAGAAAAGCATATTAAAAATACATACAATTAAGAAACTTGACACATCACTACAATAAAAGGAACTAACACACACACTAAAAACAATTTAAAACTCAAGAAAATACTTGAAAAACACAATCAATAAAATCAAAAGAAACATACCAGGGTCAAATTAAGGATTCCTAAAAGAGGTTTTCAAAAGAAAAACAAATTAAACAAAAGAAACACACCTAAAAAGACTAAAAAAAACACTTAGGAGCAAACTTTAAAAAGCACACTTGATTAAAATTAAACGTAAAGCACACCAAATCAAAACAAAAGAACTTAATTTAAGTTTAGGTTGCCTTCCATCAAAAGTTTCTTTAAGATCTTTTAACTGGATCTTAAAGTTAGGAAATTTTCAATCTAAATTTTAACTCACCATCCAACTTACTTATTCCATTCTTTCCATATGGACAAGCTAATGCACCAAGGGTTCCTACACCTTTAAGTAAGTGTTTAAAAACATCACAAGTGCTACCCTTTAAGAAAAAAACAATACATGACTCCTACCTTGAACAAAATGCCATGGAAAGAATGTAAGAATGACTACTTTTGGCCTAGAATCAAAAGTAGACACACCTAAGAAATCATTGCTCTCAATTGATATTGTAAATTTCATCAATTCATCACTCTTAAAAACCATATCATTAACTTATTCATTAAACTCCTTTGATTCTCTTATAAGCTTCTCTTCATCCTCACCTATGTCATGAATATCACTTAAGTCATCATGCTTAAATTGAATGACTTCTGAGTCATGGTTTCCTAATTCACTCATATGCTCTACCTTAACACCAATTAATTGAACCATTGACTCAACCATTGTTTCATCTAAGACTTCTTCACTTTTAAGAGCTTGTTCATCATTAATGCACTAAAGAATTACATAATTATTCGGTCTAACAAACATTGAAAGCTCTTGATTATAGTTATAAATATCAAAAGTGGTTAGCTCACTTGATTCTAAAGCAGGGGGATCATGCAATTAAAATGGAGAAAATTGGCTAGTTATTTGGTCTGATTGCTCCATTTGGGATTTTAATTACAATTATAGAAGAACCTTGTCACTAACCCTACTTTCTTTAATGAGTGATTTCATTTTTCTAAGCTCCCTCATCAGATCTTTCATTTCTATTAATCTCATTATTAGAAGAAGGGTTATATTAGCTAGGATATGGCTCAGGATGACTTTGGAATGGAATAACTAACAAGGAGAAAAAGATGGCTTAAAGTCAGATAGATTTTGCCAAGAATAATCAGGTTAATGTAGTGAATAATTAAAAGCATAAGATTCATGATATTATTCATCGTGGTTCACCCATTCATAACTTTCTTCTTTTGGCTTATACCATTGACAATCTGGCTAATGATCATATTGCCTCCACATCTTTTAAATGACTAAAGTTAGGCACTAAAAGATATTCCAAAATAGAAACTAAACATATAACAAGCACAAAAATCAATAAAATAAAAACAAACAAGAAAATATATTCCTAATATTACTACTTTTCCCTGGTAAAGGTACCAAAAACTTGTTATTGATTGGTTTAGGGTATAAATTATCTCAATTACTTATCAAATTAAACAATTAAGCACAACTTCTCTTAATAAATTCAAAACCAATAAATATGGAAAGTATACCGGTCAATTAGTAATAAAGTAGACTACTAGGTCACTCGAATCACAATTGTATAGAGAGGCCTAAGATTGCTAAATTAAAAGGGTTAGATTTGCTAAATTATCCTAAAAGACGATTAAGTTAATCAAAAAACCTCTAAACCTTGCAATGGAATTCTAAATTGATTTAAGAATACCAAATTGACTAACTAGCAAAGGTTTAGGCTTTAAATGACTTAATTAAGTTATGAAATGGATTGGAATGCCTAATATAGGATCTTCACTAGTTCAAGACAATGTTATGGTTAAGTCAATGCCTTATCTTTAATTATCCTAAATTGAAGTTTGGTCATTCATCAATTAATAGGGATAGGCTTAAAGTTCAAGAATTCTAATCCTAAATCCATATTTAAGACTAATACCCTCATGATTAATCAAATTAGATTTCTTAGATCTTTTATTAAATTCATGTTGTTTACTGATTTTTCCAATAATTAAAGTAGATAACTATTGAATCCTTAATCATCTTTCATCTCATCTTAAGTGATTAAGTCAAGACAAGCTTTAAGAACTCAAAATAAACAAAGATTATCATTTAATCATGTGATAGAAACTCAATCAATTCATTTAAGAACTTGAACTTAGCAAGAAATCATATGAAAAAATCACACATATGCAAGAAAATTCATAATCATCCATGACAGTATGTTCTTGAACATATATAAACAAAGAGAATGAAATAGGTAATAAAAGGGATTTAGTTTGCACTAAATGTTATTCCAAAGTGATACAGAGCCTTCAATCACCTTAACAAACTCCTAAAAATATTTAAAACAACCTAATATTCCAAAAGAACAAAGTTAGAAAAAGAAATAGAATAGAAAACCTAACCTAAAGGAATAAAGGAGAAAACTAAGCTAAATTTGATTTAAGCTGCCTAAATCTAAGTTAATGTTATGCAAATTTAAGTTCTCTGCATTATCTTATATGTTTGAAGCAAGTTGGAAGCAAGTGGAGTAAGTTATAGCCAATAGATATGGAGACCATGCTAGAAATATCTTAACAACTACTTAAACAATGCTTGAAGAGGAGTTAAATGGCACTGTTTTACTATCGCCATTTAAAGGCATGCTGACTTAAATGTGGGTTGGAAGGAGTTAAACATGGGATTCTTGTAGATCGTAGTTTTACTCTATTTCAACTCTAATTTTTTTTATCCTTTCTCAAATCTTTCTCATCAATATGATGTCAATCTGCAATATAAACATATAAACGCATAAATCAAACATGAAATCACGAGGAAGATCCATTTTACATTTTTACTTATCTTTGAGCAATGGTTTCATAAGTTGAGTTTGCTTATGCACACAAATGAAAAGTAGTCATGATATATGAATTAGCTTGATACTTGATTGACTAAACTTTGTGGGATTGCATGCTTTGATCTTTATGACAATGAAGTGATGGAATTGAATGGTTGTGTTTGATTTTGCTTGAGGACAAGCAAATGTTTAAGTGTGGAGAAGTTGATAATTGTGTTTTAGTATGTGTTTTGCTAGATGTTTTGCATGTGTTTCTTGCATAACATGTTGTTATTGTCGTGTTTCAAGACTTATTTTGTGCGTTTTATTTAGTATAATATTTTTTAGTGTTTTGTTTATGTTTGGTATTAATTTGGTGTACGTTTTAATTATTTAAGTGTTTTTATTTTTATTTTGTGTCTTATTATTTAATTATTAATGTTAGGTTAGAATTAACTCTTATTGGTGTATTTATTTATTGTGTAGGATTTATTAAATTTGAAATTTGAAGTTGAAAAAAAAAAGATGAAAGGAGGATGAAGAATGAGCTAAGAAGCCCTCAAGACTAAAGCAAGAAGGTGAAGGAGCTTGCTGCTAGGGAAGAGGCTTGGCTCGCACCGCCTGGAGCCCGCCAGCCTATTGCATGGGGAGAGCCCACCTACTGCTGCTAGACCTTTGGGCTGAGCGCACATGGGTCGTGCCTGGCTGGTTCACACCTGAACCTCTGATGGTGCCATGGACCAACCCCACGCGTGAACCCACCTAGCTGCTAGCCCGCTTGACGTGGACTGCAGCCTGCCTCCCTGCTAGACCTGAGACCTACACGCCTAGACTTATGCTCTACTTGCTACACCAACCCATCTACTGTTGGATCAGACCCACACTCCGGACCCTCCCATATGCTGGTTCCCCAAGCAGCTCGGGATGCAGAAAGCCAGCAGCCCACTCACTTAGCTGCTCCAACAGACCTGCCCAACCCTGCCTCCTCCCAGTTGCAGACCCAGACAGCACCTAACCACTCCAAGACCAAGACCCATCAGCCCTATATAGAAACAAAAGTAGTGGACAATGCATAGAAACAAATAATTCGGACAGCAGCAAATTAGGGAGACAAGGCGGCACGCAGAAGTACCAACCAAGGGAGAAAGAAGAAGCTAGACACAGACGCAAAAAGAAAGCCACTCTAAGCTTCATTTCCACACACTAACTTCAAAAGTTCATCAAGTTCTTTATTTATTTTCAAATTTATTTTATTTCTTTTAATTTTAATTTTAATTTAATTTTATTATGTTTTACATTTTCAAGAATATAGACTTGATTGAACTTATTTTTATTATGAGTGGCTAAAATATTTTTAGAATTTTTTGTTTGAATTATTTGGGACCCTTTCATTATTAATTTAATTTTAAAAATATTTGTTTTGTTTATTAAGCTTAAACTCTACAAGAAATGGAGAGAGTGAGTTGGGTAATTAGTGTTAGATGTACAATAAGAGTTGGCATTTAATAGACCTATAGACAACAAGGTATTGATTTATTAAGAAGAGATTTCAATAAATTGATAGATTGTCTATAGGATAGCTTCATATCTAGTTGAATGTTTAGGAAAGACTTTGCATGTCGAGAGATCCCAAAGTTAATCCTAAATTTATTTAACTAGTGACATTTAGTTGCACCTTGAGATAGGGTACATAAAATATTAGGAAATCTTGGGCAAAATATAAATTAGATCAATTAAACCAAAGGGGAACAAATAAGGATAACAACAAGTCCTATTCTTAAATATTTATTTTCTCCAAATTTTCATTTGTTATGTTGGCGATTGGTTGTGTTGCTTGCTGTTGCTTCCAAATTTGTTTGTGTTTTATTTATTTATTTTTATTTTGTTTATTTAAATTGTTTTCTTGAACAAAGTGTAAGCCAAATTGATAGGGTGTCTAGATTCAATCCTTATAGGATCGATATCCGTTATTTACTATAGATACGACCCGTATACTTGCAGTTTTGGGCGTAAAATTCATAGTTTGTTTTGAGAATAAAAATGAGTAGTTACCTCAACCCTTACCTTCTATATTTGAACCTACCTTTGAAGACCATGTTATGGTCATCACTGTACTAATTAATCATGAAAAGGAGGAAATGAATGAAAGAGAAGTGATGGAAGGAAGTAAAGGAGTGGAAGAAGTTAGAATTGGAAATTGTTCATCTAGGTTATTTGTTTACTTAAATGTCTAACCTTTCCAACATAGGATTCCATATCCACAAGGATTTGATGCTTCATCTAGGTTATCTTTTCAGTTGTTTCAAAAATTGCGAGTACCTTTTTTTAGTGTATCTTAATTAGATGAGCATCTAGCCAAAAATCAATCCATTGTTCAAGAGATAGAAAGTTCGTATCCAAATTTAAGAGAACAATTGATTAAAATGATCACACCTATTCATCCAACTCCATCTTTTGAATGTGAGCACTATAAGTTAGAAGTTTGTACTATGGATGATGATGATGATGATTTTCCAATTCATTTTGGAGATCATAATGAGAAGTTAAGTGATTGTAAGGAAAGTGTTGAAATTGAAGTTGCTAAAGTTGAAGAAAGTTTTTATTCCCTCCCATTGGATGATCAAATGGATAATTTTTATGTTGATTTCATTGGTGTTAAGGATGAATTTCAAATTAAATACCATGTTTTCAAGGTTCTAAATTGTCCTAAACATGATGAATTTGTCGAGGAAATGGAGGTTGAAAGTGAGAAAGCATTAGAGGATATTGATTTCATTGGTGTTCACGCTTTTGATTCAAGGTGAACCATGGTAATTCAAGACTTTTTACAATGTATTTTCAAACTAATGATTGGTGTTTCATTAAAGATCAATGGTTCAACGATATAATTCTTTCAAATTCTTTAAGAACCATTCTGAATTTAGCTCATTTATTTTGCAAGAAGAATGAATTAAAGTTGATGGATTTTGGATCAAGGAAGAGAAACAAATTTCTCTAACCTTAAGGTTCAGCTAAAAGGCCATAAAGAAGCGTGTGTTGGGAGGCAACCCAACCTTAATTTTAGTTCTTTTGATTTGAATTTATTGTGTTTTAATTCAAATAAATGTGTTGAAGCCTTTTAAGTGTGTTTAAATTAATTCTGGTGTGTTTTCTTTAAGTTTGGTAAGTTTGATTTGGTTTTAAAAGTGTTTTTTAGTTGAAATCTGAAGCAATTTGATTAATAATTCAATCCATGTTGTTAGGACTTGAGTTTGGAAGGATTTTGAAGTGAAATTGGATTGAAATTAAGCTTGTGAAGGTTTAAACATATCTGTAATGGTGGTCTGTAGCCTACCGTTATAGGATGATCAACTTACCGTTATTGCAGTCTATTCTAGACCTGCAATGGCAGGCTGTTCATCCTATAATAGCATCGTTGCAGGATGAACAGGGTGCTATTGTAGGAAACATCAGGCAATAAAACTGTTCATCATCTTCTTCTTCTCAAACCCTCCGAACCCCCCTTTTTCACCTCTTACACTTCAAATCCTCATTCCTTAACCAAATTGGATGTTCTTAGTGTCCATTTGTCACATTTTCTCCCCTCTACAAGAATCGACCATCAATTTATTATGAAAATCAACAGATTTTCTGTAATCACCTCTATAAAATCCATATCTTTTTCTCCCCTCAAGGTATTCTTTTTCAATTTTCTCTTAATATAGGCATCCATTTGTTTAGATTTTGGTATTATTGTGTCAGAAATTCCATCAACTTTCTTTTGATACCAATTTCATTCAATTTTATCATTATCAGAAAATCAAGAAAATTCCAACCAAAAAGAAAATATTTCGGTGACTCTCATCTGAACATTTTCTTATTTTTCTTACCATTTTTTAACTTGTTTGTGCTTTTTTATTGAACAGTTTCAAGTCAAATGGCGCCTAAAATAAAGAGATTGGCTTATGATCTGATCTTATTTGCAAGTCAAAAAAAATTTTACTGGTTTGAAGCCCATAGGAGGAATGACCTTAATGTTGAGTGACCCATCTATTCGAATATAGAAGCTTACTTTGATATATCTAGTGCCTTCAGGACATTTGGATGGGAGGCCATTGTCACGCTTGCTGATCCATACTACCCTGACTTAGTTCGCGAGTTCTTTAAGAACATTAAAGATAAGTATGAGGTGGACACGATCGAGATACACTCGATGGTACGAGGTATTCCTATCCATCTTACTCGTACATCTATAGCTGCCTTGTTAGGAGTACCAGATGAGGGAACTATTTTTAGTAAGGCTAAGGATACTTTTCATAGGGACACAATAGCTTCAAACCCATCGTTTTTCATTGCTACTACTAAAGATAACCTAGACCTGACTAGGAATGCTAGAGGGTATATTACTGCTACTTTAAGGGCTCAAGAGAGGATTATCGTTACAATGTTTAGTCATAATGTTGCTCCTCGAGCCAGTGGGCTTAATGAGATTTGATAAGTAGATGTGTACCTATTATACAAGATGTTGCATGGATTAGGTACCATCTCAGGTTTTCCATTAGCTGGGTTCATTATTTTGTCTATGAAAGATGTGGTGAAGCTCAAGAAGCCTAACAAGAACTTCTATTTTCCTTGCTTGCTTATGAGGATATTTCGAGATGCAGGAGTTCCCTTGGATTTTTAGAGCCTGCCGATTATACTCGTTGGAACATCATCAATGCTAGTGTACTTAAGTTATGATGCTTCACATATCAGGGAGGTCATTGGCGTCGACTTCGTGAGGGTGAGGATCCACCGATGATGCTGCACAGCCCGACATTCATGCAGATATGGGTGAGGTTTCATCTGATTCCACTCTAAGTGTTATTCCTCCTCACCCACCTTCACCTGCTACCACTTCAGTTCCACCACTGCCACCTACTTCAGATGGTCCTTAGGTTGCTATGATGCAGTACCTGACTAACATGGAGGGTTGTCTTTCTTTCGAACTTTCAAAGTTTAAGTCTTCCCTCTTTTTTGAGATCACTCGTCATTTTGATGGTCTTCAGCATCAGGTCGATGAGTTGACTACTCAAGTTAGGAGCTTAGAGGATTATCAGAGTTCCAAGGATGTCGATGACCCTTATTTTTAGTGTTTTTGGTTATTCATTTAGTTGTTTCAATTGTTTTAGTTTAGTAGTATAGGTTTTTCCTTTTGTAGTCTAGATTTATGTTGTTTTTTAGTTAGATCTAATGACTGTTTTTGGATATACGTTGCTCCTTGATGTAGTTACTTTCATATTTATATGAGTGGAGCTTCTTTTGGCTATTTTTCTGTGTTATTTTTCTTACGATTTCAGTTCTTGCAAGTCAGTTCCATTATATCGTTGGATCTTCAAGTATTTATCATATGGGTGTATTTCTTTCCATTCTCTTCTACGTTATGGTTTTCATTTTTCATTTTTTATTTTAAATGTTAAGGATAATATTTAGCTTAAGTGTAAGGAGGGAATTATCAATTATTCAATTGAGTTTTGTTTGTTTGATAGTGATTTGATTTATCATCAATTTCATCGTAGTCTATAAATTATGAAATTTTTTTTCGATTTTGATCCTTTTTATTACTTATGCTTTCATTTGAATTCAATTATTTTGGTACGTTGAAATGTTATCCACCTTTTTTTAGGTTGCCTCAGTTCTCTAACTATAGGTCTTGC
>JAOXYD010080171.1:0-12350 GCA_028565735.1 Pinacopodium congolense
AGGTTATAATGAAATTAAGGTTATTTTTAGAACTTGTTAGATTAACTATTTTTAGAGAAACTAAGGATTTGAGAGTTTGCTCGAATCCATAAGCTAACATCTTAGCTAAAATACCATTTATTTATATTCTAGAATCAATAATTATCTTAGAATCCCAATAATACCTCTAGCTCATTCCTTTGACATTGTTATTATTTTCTCATCTTGTGCATTGTGTCTACCTCTTTAGTTTCATTCGTTACATTTTTTCTTATTTAGTTCTCATTGCATCAGGGTTTTTTCCTGTTTACTTTTCCATAAAATATTCGAAATAGCTGTTACATCCTAACTTCTTATGGTTAAACCCTAACTCACCCTACTACATAGTTAAGTAGTCAAAGGAATTTATTATTTTATAGTTCACGACAAATTTACAAGCAACCTATATGCAAAATATCTAAGTATGAATGCATATGCTTGAGTTGATCTTTTAAACACTTTGGGAAGGTTAACATAAGACTCAGAAAAAATATTACAAAGAGTAGCCTATCCGATTTCATTATCTTAGTCCGTGATTCTTCATTCAACATTTTAGACATCATGTATGATAAATTTTCATTTTAATAGTAATTTATATCTTTCAACACCTTTTCTCAATCCTATATTTCCAATATAACAAAAACAACAAAACCATTAATAACAAAGTTATTTTTTCATTGTCAAAACTTAGTTGGAACCTTATTTGATTCAATTAAATTAAATTAAATTAAACCATTAGTTCATAAATAAATTTGATTCTTACTCCAAATAGAAATTTAACTTTATTTGAATAAATTCAAATTCAATTGGAATTTATTTTCAATTATTTTAACTCCTTTAACAAATATAATTAAAATTTTTTAGAAATTACTTTTGTTGCTTACTATATTTTTTATTAAAAAATTTTAATTTACTAAGTAAGATATTATAATCTAATTATAAATTAATTTTCTAATCTAATTGGAAATAATATCCCTTTAATTGGAAAACTATTTTTAAAAATTTTACAATAAACTAATTTCAAAATTAAATTTTAATCTTAAATTCAATTAAGAAAGTCATTTATTTATTTAGGGATTAATTTCTCAATTAATTAAAAAAATTCCCCAATAAATTAAAAACTATTTTCTAATGTATTAACAAAAACTATTTTTCTTAATTAAATTAAAAAAATAAAATTTAACCAAAAAAATAATTTTTCTATTAAATTAAGAAACTTATGACTAACTCCTATGTGACACTTAAAAAGAGGGTGGATTAGGTAACTTAAAATTTTTTTATGTCTTAACCTAATTGAAAAATCCTCCTTATCCAAAATGGGGAGTTTGAAAACGTAATTAAACAACATAATAATATGTGTTGAATTAAAATAAACTTGAAAAGTACAATGGAAATGGAAGAGAGGTTCAAACTATTTTTTATAGTGGTTTGGTGTATAACCTACACCTACATTCACTCTTCAACACTTTCTTGCAAATTTCACTATTACTATCTGCTTTAACAGGTAAAGATCAACCTTTTTATAACCACTTTCTTTTGCATGAGATAAGATTAATCCTTCATTTCAACAACCTTACTTATAAGTCCTAAGAGCACCTAAGAGGGTGGTGAATTGAGTATTAAAACAATTTTTCTAAGCTAATAACCTAAACCACCAAAACTATTTTTTTTGTAAACCTACATGGAATAATATACCAAATATAAGATTAAAAAAATTCAAATTCATATAATTAATCAATGATCACAATATGCATGAGCTAAAAGTAAAGGGAGGAAGGATACACGATAATTTTATAGTGGTTTAACTAACCAATCTTTAGCCTACATCTACTCCTATCAACCTTGCTAGATTTTTCACTATATCAAAACAATCTTCTTTAGAGTGAAGAGAACCCTTACAATTTTCTTTCCAAAGCAGGTCAAAAGCAACCCAAACTCAATCTCAAAATTTTCAATCCCAAAACTAAGCCCACGAAAATAAATTCTGAATCATAACTCAAGTATACCAAAGCTAAACACTTTCCTAATTAAAAACTAAACTCGTGGGGCTTAAAAATGCAACACATGCAAACTTAAAAACTTCACACTCTCTTAATCTCATTCAACTAGTAAAACTAACCTAAAGCTTATTCAACCTAAAGCTTATTCAATGCTTTATCATTCACTAAAAACTCATAAAGATTTTTTTAAGACCCTTATAACAAATGGATTCCAATCCAACTGCCCATGATATGGTAAGAATGGAATAGAAAGAAAAAGAAAATTCTATGTGCAGACATGAAAGTTCTATCGATAGAAGCATTCTAGCCTATTTGGATTTAGAGAAAGTTGATTCCCTCGTCTGAGAACCGCCATTCGCTCACCATTCCTCCCCATTAAAAAGAAAGAGCGATTGAAAATTTCGATTGTTACCTCAAACTAGCCATTTAAAACATCAAAAAGTCGTTAAACTATTCATTACAATGTTCACTAACATTGCAATTGTAACCCATAATGGCATCGTTATGTACCATCGTTTATCTTGAGAAAACTTAGTAAAAACTTAGAATATAATAGAACAATGATTTTATGGTTCTCCCAATCAACCACCATTATGGTCCAAAATAGTACTACAATGTTAGGTTATAATGGCCCTTTACACTTGTCATTATGAGCCATTGTTGAGGCACTAAAAAAACACTTCAAAACTTGACTAAAATAATTTTCAATAGCTCTAAAAACCTAAATCTTAACTCACCCAAGTTTAAAGATGTTCCCTATAAAATATTTTGAAATCGAGAGTTATCAATGAAATCCAAAATGTCTTAATCTATATGACTTTTAAGCTTATTTTGGAACTTTCAATTCAAATCTAATTCTAAAACCATTCTAAACTACTCCAAATCCTTTTCTTTCACTGTAAAAAAAATTAACAAAAGTTTCAAAAAATTTCTAAACTCTTTTTAGACACCAAGGCATTGAAATTGATTTCAAACACAAAATATGTCTTGGTTAGTGAAGATTTCCAGTCCAAGCAAATTCATAACTTTTTCAAAAATTCCTAAATTTTCCAAAAAAAATTTAAAACTAATTTGTTTCTCTTCAAAACTAGTTCACACAATCTTGGAAACATTCCTAAAATGTTTTTAAGCATTAATGCCTTTCAAATAAACACAAACACAAAATACATCTTGGCCTATGGAAAAGTTTCATTCCAAAACTTTTCAAACCTTTCCTAAACTTAATCAACCATATCAATAAATATTTTTCCAAAAAAACAAGGCTTGACTTAATCATATTCATTAAAAAAACACTAAAAAAACTTTTCCAAAAAGACTTTAACATGTTAAGAGGACTATTTTAAAACAATTCACTACATTCTGTCTTGATTATGAGCCTATATACTAACATGAAACATTAAACTAAATCCTATTATGAAAATGTAATGACCAAAATCAGAAAAACTCTAGAACTTTGACTAAACTCCCAAATGAAAATGATCATGCAAGTGTTGAACCCTTTAATCATTGATAAGATCGAGAAATACTTACATACAAAAATACATAACTAAAAACCTATTCAGTTTTGATCTTCTTAATCTCTAGCTTCTATTTTTTATCTTCTCATTAATACTTCCTCCATTTTGCTCTTTTTTTTATACTTGAAATAGCTACATTGGACTCCATCATAAGATCGTGTACAATTTACAATTTCCTATCTTTTTAATGCATCAAAACTAAACTAATACTAATACAGATGTTTTATCATTAGCAAACCAATAACTGGAACCTCCCTTTCTTCAACAATCTCCCTCTTTTTAATGATGATAAAACAAATGATATTAAGGAAACGTAAAATACAAGTCACACATATGCAAAACAATCCATAATGAAAACTAAAAACTCCTTGCATTATGAAATGACAAATTTTATCACTATCCTTAATATCACTAAAAACTCTCCCCCTTTTTGTCATCATAAAAAAAATATCAATTGTTATAAAAGAGTTTAATAAACATATGCCAATTGTTAAAGAAAAAATCAACCCTTTCTTTTAACATGAACAGAAAGAATTGAAAGGATACTAAATGTTAATCATATTGAAGTCAAAGATTAAAATTGATGCCAATTGTTAATAAAACACTTGTTATTGAAAAGTTCACATAAAACCTCGTGTTATGAGAAAAGTCATAAGTTTTTCAAAAATCAAAATCTTGATTGGGACAATTAAAAAAATTCATCAATCAATTTCAAAATCTCTCCTAATCATGAAAAAATCCTCTCAAACTACCAATCTCTCATCCTAAACTCATAAAATCCCCCACCACCACCCCCCAAAAAAATCATACATTAAGACAAATTATAAACTCCTTAATTGTATGCATCAATGCATTATGGGATAGTGAAGCAAGAAAAGGCTTTAAGACCTATTTGAAAAAATTTGATATTATGAAGCAAAAACACAAATAAAATTAATCATATCAAATCATAAGTTCTAATAACTATTATAAATGAGACTCTCCTTTAATTCATGCATTGAAACAAATTATACTCCCCTTCACTATATGTATCAATTAATTTTGGAGCAATAATGCATAAAGGTGATCTTAAGTATATATTATGCACATTTAACATCAAAAACACACACACGTATATATATCTATGTCATGCATATTATGCATCAAAATTGCATAATTCATATCTTATGCATTGAAAATGAAAATATTGAGCATAAAAAAGAATTGAAAATTGATTGCCCTTAAATGAAATAACTAATGTTACATAGACTTCTCCCAAAACCATATAAAGATAATTGAAATAAGTCAAAAGGCATACTCCCTTTAAATTTATGTGTTCTTAAACATTTAATCATATATGGGTAAAAGTACACATGTTAAAATTTTGTCAAAAATATGTATAATTGCAAATATGATACCCAATTTAAAATTCATTTTTATCTAACATATGCCAAAATACCTTCTCTAATTATAAACTAATTTCTACAAAGCACAAATTTCAAAAGTTATTTTACTTTTTCATATAATAGGTCCTTCTAAACTTATGCAACAAATTTCTACCTAAAACATGTACGTATGCATGCCACCAAATGTATGCCAAGCCAAGGTTACTTAATATTATCAATATAGAAGTAAACAAGAACCTCCTTTTTGCATCACCACTTGATACCATATTTTCTACTCTTCACTTAGTTGAACAATGTATTTTTACTTAGAAAGCTCATATGGGAACTCTAAGTGAACTTTCTTTTGTCAGAGATACCAATTTTATTTCTTTTCTTAACATTAATTTGACACCAATTAATGTTGACCTATAAAATAAGAGAATCATTGTGTTATAGGTACCCATATAAACTTGGGTCCTTAAGGATTAGCTTTCATACCTTTCTCAACCCACATTTTCAAAGTTTTTCTAAACACCTTATGTTTAGTAAAATAAAATTTTTCTATAAGATGAATTTTCTGTAAAAATAACATGTCAAATGAGTATTGTATGAATGAAAATGGTTCCTATGATTTTTATTCTCAAATGCATTCCAAGGCTTTCTTTCGTTGTAAGCATTCATTGTATAATAATGTAACATTAGATGTTGTTGAACCATAGGAGGTTCCACTTTATTTTGATGTTGATAAAAAAAATTATTACTAATGTTATGTTTAAGTGTATTGAAATATAGTTGTAGATGAAGTACGAGTGTATATTCTTAAAGAGTCTTGGAGCTTAATTGGAGCTTATGAAGATCATATATGATGATTCAAATTATCGGAAAAGTAAATTAGTTTTAATATAGGTTTATTCATGTAATTTTTATTGTACTAAAAATTTGTTCTGTTATTGTCTTAAATCCACAATGAATTCTACAAATTTATAGGATTTGTCTAGTCTTTTACATCCCTCGTTTCGGATCATCGGTAAAGCCAAGTATCACAACTTCTTTTGCGTATCTTGTATAATGTCCTTTTCTTTCATTCCATGTTTTACTTTGTTTGTTTTTAGTTATTTAAGATGCTTACTCATGCATATTTGCATCCATAATTTAGTAAATGCATACAGATACATAATCAAGAAGAATTATGTGATTAATATGTTTGTATGTGAAAAATCCTGTTTATGTATGAATTGATTGAATAAGAATGGATGAATTAATAAGGTTAAAAAAATTGCATGAAGTGGAAAATAGGCAAAGTAAGTGTCCTTGGTTGTAAAATATGTTAGGAAGGCTTAATATTTATTGTATTTTGTTCAAGATTGATTTTAGGTTAAGTTCAAGTAGTTTTGGATCGGATAAAGATGGTTGACCGAAAGGATGGTCAATTGAATGGAATGTCTCAGTCGAACCGATTTGATTCCTCTCAATGAAATTTGCCATGTTGCACTAAGTTACTTATAGATGTATACATGCGATCTGGGAACATTTTGGGGTGAACACCCATCCAAACAAGTAGGGTCAATAGTTCACCCATCCGAAGAAGTAGGGTCAATAGTTCATCATTTAGGTCGTAACATTTAGCAACAAAAAAATCTTTAACCCAACAAGTACTCTCCGAACAAAGCTAGATAGTCTTCTATCACTAGGCTCACCAACCAAACTGAACTTTGATTCTTATTATTCTTACTAGATATCAAAAACAATAAACATTTTTTCCAACCATGAGTTCCCATATGACGTAATCACTCTTGGATGGTCAATCGAATGGAATGTCTTGGTCGACCGATGGCTAGTTCGACCAACCCTCTTTATGCAGTCAACCAATAATGACGATTTCAAAGCATGAAATGAGTTAATATTTTACAACAGTAAAATGAGTTAATATTTATAATGTTGAGAATCCAATCAAAAATGGCTAATTGATTATGTTTTGGGTATAAATAAGTATGTTTAGCTTGTGTTAATCATCCAATTATCGTTCTAAGTATTCCTACAATTATCTTTGCGTATTCGAAGTATGTTTGTATGATTTGTGTTCATTCATCCAAGTGTTATGTGAGCCTCTATTCTACACCAAATCAAGTAAGTGAAACATTTTTTCAAGAGTTGTTTTTAAGAGATTGTGAGATTATTATTTAATCTAAGGAAATAGGAAAGAAAGAAGGTTATCCTTGAGCTATAAAAAGGAGATTGTAATACTAATGTTGTATTCTTTTTTTACTTTAGTATAAGCATCTCAATAAGTTATGTTAGAAACTACAAGTCAGGGCATGTGGGCATCTCTAAACTAGTATAAATCGGTTGTGCTTCTCTTCTTTACACTTTACTTTTACACATTTATATTAATTTGTTCTATTTTCCTTTACTTGATTAATTTGGTGAATTGGTATTATGTATCTAGCTTTGACATCTTATAAAATTAGTTTGCATAATTCAAACAAATCTTTAAGTACCTAACTCACATACCCTCCCCTCTTAGGTATCATATAGGCCTAACAGATGTGAATGAAGGTGTTCCTATATTGATGCATGTATGGGTTATGTCCATGAAACATACCATTTTGTCTTATATGAGACCTAGATGCATTCTACATCTTCTAGCACTATATGTTCTCCTTTGATGATAATGGGGCCTAGAATATAAAAGAAACATGTTTCTAAGTGTGTGCATATGCGTATATGGAGTTCCGTCTTGAGCCTTAATGTTATGTCTAACATGTGACCTAAGATTATGCCTATATGGATTTCTAGATCTCTTATCCATAAATTTCCTCTCTTGGTGAAAATGGGACTTAGGATATAAATGAGATATGTGCCTAGTATTATGAACATCCATATATAAAGAATGGATATATGTTAGACCTCATTACCTTTCATGATGCCTAAATTCATCTTGTTGATTTAGTGTATTCCAATAAAAATTATGACCATTTTTACCTTGATGCACATTCTTCCTAATTAACCAAAGCTCTATACATGAATGTATGATGATTTTCCTGCAAAATGGTTTTTAGATAAATGGAAACACTCATTTAAGTAAATCCTAAACCTTGCCTATCATTGAAAGCCTTTAGGGCTCCATGCATGTAATCTAAATTTTCATTGGCCTTTATTAATTTTAACAAAAATTCCTTAAGGACATCTACTTCTTTCTTTAAAGACTCATTTTCATACATCAACTGGTCCCTATCATCTTTATAAGCAACATCATCCATACTCGTAGATTTTAATAAGTCATGCATCTCATTCTTCAACCTATCAATTTCTAAGATGCATTCATTCTTAGCTTCTAAAATTTCATGCATTTTATTCTTCAATTTCTCATTTTCATGCATGCATTCATCCAATTTCTTCAAATTTTCCCTATGTTTGGAAGAAAGTTTCCTCCTTTTAAACTCCCAATCTCTACGCATTTAAAAAATTAACCATATGACAAATTATTATTTCTACCATTATCATTATCATTATCATTATCATCATTATCATCATCATTAACAATAGAATATTTAGAGTTAAAGATCCTTCAAAGATATAAAGAATTTATTTGGTACCTCTTTCTCCTTTTCTTTGGCTTCATTATCTACTTCCTTAACTTCATTTTCACCTATATAAATATCTCCTGACTTACACCAATTCTCAGTAGTGGATTTGCGCATATAATTTATCAAAAGTATTTATATCTAATGCATCAAATAACAAATGCATGGCATTCTTATTCAATGAAACAAGTTCCATATCATTTAAAGGAACATAAGGGACATTTGAAATGATTTCTCATAAGTCTAAATTTTGGCCCATAAGCGAAATTTTCATTCTAATCCTCTACTCTAAAAAATCAATTTCGTTAAAGAAAAGAGGCCTATACACATCTAACCTTCTTGATAAAAAAAAACACTAAATTATGCCATTTCAAATCTTTTCTCACAAAATTTTTTGTTTAAAATTTAAGTGAAAACTGATACCTAATCTGACACCAACTATAAATCCTAATGGCATCAAAAAAAGGGGGTGAATTGGGTGTTAAAAAAATTCTAAACTAATAACCTAAACAACCATAACTGGTTTTTTCTAGTAGGAAGTCCCTAAACCACAATTTAATCTATAGGGAATGATATGCCAAATATAAGATAAATAATTCAAATTCAAACAAATAAATAATAATCACAATGTGTATATATTAAAAGCACAGGGAGGAAGGATATATAACAATATTTATAGTAGTTGGGCAAAATAATTTTTAGCTTACGTTCACTTTTAATGTTCTTATTAGATGTTTCACTATATCAATATAATCTTCTTTAGCTGAAGAGAAACCCCCTACAATCTTCTTTCTAAAGGAATTGAGGGAAATCCAATAAATCATCTTCCAAGGATGGAGAGGAACCTAAGAAATCTTCTTTTCTAATGGTAAAGAGTAACCCCTTTATCAAAACTCAATCTCAATAACTTTAATCACAAAATCAAGCTGCCTAAAAATCAAGTTCTCATTTATAAGTCAAGCATACATAGACCTAAAAACGTGTTTGATAAAAAAAAATCAAGGGGCTAAAAAATGCAACATATACAAACTCACAAACTTTGCACTCTCTCTTAAGTTATTCAACTTATAAAACCAGCACAAAGCTCATTCAATTTTTTATCATTCAATAAAATCTCAAAAAGATTGTCTTAAGCCTATTTATAAGCTTCCTAAGCTTAAAATGTCTTTAATAGCTTAAACTATCCATTACACACATCAAAAAGTCATTATATTAGTTGTTACATTATTCGTTGACATCATAACGGCAACCCACAACATTGTCATTATGCATTGCTATTTATATTTAGTAAAGCTAAAAAAAAAACTCTAATTACAATAGTGGCAAAGTAACAAAACTATTTTCCTCCCAATCAACCATTGTTATGGTCAAACACAATACTATAACATGAGGTTATAACAACCCCTTACACCTACCATTATGAGCCACCATTGAGGCATGGAAAATACTTCAAAACTTTATCAAAATAATTTCCAATACATCCAAATATCCAAAACAAGACTCACACAAGATGTTACCATAAAGTTTTTGTTGATCAAGGCTTATCAATTAAATCCAAGAACTCAAAGTGTCTTCGTTTAAAAAATTTTAAGCTCATTTTAAAACTTTCATTTCAAAACTAATACTAAAAGCATTCTTAACCACTCTAAAACATTTTTTTCATAATAAAAACACTTCCCACTTGTTTCAAAACATTTCTAAACATGTTTTAGACACCAATACATTTCAATTTAATTTAAACATAAAATATGTCATAGTTGGTGACGATTTTCATTTAAAGAAATTTCGTTAATTTTTCAAAACTTTAGATTTTCTCAAGCATTCTTAAAACTAATTTATCTCTTCAAAAATAATTCACACAAGTTTGAAAACATTGATAAAATATTTTTAATCACCAAGACCTTTCAAATAAATATAAATATAAAATATGTTTAGCCTATGGAAAAGTTTCATTCCAAACCTTTCCTAAACTTACTTATCCATTTCAGAAAAACATTTTTCACATGAAAGACATACTCCATCATATTTTTTATAAAAAAAAATACTCAAACAACTTTTTCAAAAAAGGCTTTGACATATCAAGAGGACTACTTTAAAACAATTCAGTATATTCCCTCTTGATTATGAAACTACATACTAACATGAAACTATAGACTAATCTTATTATGAAAATTCAATGAAAAAACTCAACCAAACTCTAAAACTTTGACTAAAATCCTAAATACAAATAATCATGCAAGTGTTGAGCCTTTCAAGCATTAATAAGATCAAGTAATACTTACATACAAAATTATGTAACTAAAAACTATCTAATTTTGATCTTCTTAATCCTCAACTTCGATTTTTGATCTTCTCATCAATGGTTTCTCCATGTTGCACATTTTCTTCACTTAAAAAATCAACATTGGGCTCCATCATAAGAACTTATGCAATTTTCATTTTCCTATTTTTTATAATGCATTAAAACTAAACCATTAGTAATAAAGATGTTTTGTTATCATTAAAACTAAGGATTGAACCTCCCTTGGTTCAACATTATTACACAATTACACTTTAAAGTGTTTAGAGGGGTTCATAAATAAATTTGACAATGAATACATCAAAACTCATAAAAAATACCCAAAGCGCCTAAAAAAACACTCAGATACTTCTATAACTCAATTTGATACTTCTCTAAACTTCTTAATGCTACTTAATGCTTAACACACATTTCAAGACACCTATTTATAGAAGAAAATTTGACAACTAACCATTTATTATTGTGGAATGTATTAAAACTTATTTATCATAAATTTTCCTATAAAAACTAGTCGTTGGTACCCATATCTCACATCCATTAGTTAACCAATTAGAACCATTAGTCGATTAGTCTATCCCGTTGGTTGGCTAATCTCTGTAAAAACAACATATGGTTGACCGCTATCCTACACATTAGTTGACTAGTCCTTTTAAAATTTGGTTTTTCACTTGCTTAACACATTTTAACAAATTCAAACAAATCCAAAACATATCCTAACATTTTTTAACACTTGTTTTTCACATACACAACCTTCAACCTAGTCCCTCAAAAGATTTTGGTATATTAAGAGGGTTATTTAAAAACTTTCCCCATACAATTCCTCTTAATTATTGTATCTATATACATAAACTCTAAACATAAATGCTTATGTATAATTTTAAGCCCATAAAAATTTATAAAAATTAACATAAGACTTACAATAAAAATTACAAAGTATAACCTATTTTAAAATACTATCTTAATCTTTGAGCCTTCACTTTAGCACTTATTCTTTATGTATCACCACTTTAGCTCCAATGGCTCCAAATTGTATCTGTTACACTTTTTCTCAAACCTGTCTTTCTAATACATCAAATACAATAAAACTATTAGTAGTAAAATTGTTTTATCATCATCAAAACATAGGTAGATCTCCTTTAATATTAATAAGGAAATATTTTTACATAAAATAGAATAATAATTCTCTAAATAAATTAAAATTTTAATTTACAACATTCATGTTGAAAAAATTAAGTTTAATTAAGAAACATTTTTCGTAATTAAACTAAAAACAAATGTTCTTAATTGTAGAGGAGTCATATTAATTAGTAATTCCAATCTAATTGAAACAATTAATTCAAACTATAGAAAATAATCTTCTAAATTTTAATTAGAAATCAATTTAATTATTAATCTTAATATGAATAAAAAATTATTTAATTTAATTTTGAAATTAAAACAAATTTAAATTCTATTTGGAATGAAATTATTCATATTCCAAAATTTGTTCGTAACCAAATAGTTAAATAACTCTTATAGTCATTACTTGAAAAAGCTATAAAAACATAAATAAATAGAGAGCAAAGGTG
>JAOXYD010080191.1:0-12349 GCA_028565735.1 Pinacopodium congolense
AAACATAATTTGAAAACATACTTATCAACTATTTGATTGAATCATTCTAAGCACAAGCATAACAAAATAGTCTCTAAAAATTTCTAATTAACCTAACAATAAAAACATAATCAATTTCACCCTCCCCTACTCTTAAACAAAATATTTTCCTTAATATTTGCATAATTAAGCATAATAAGAAGAAATGAAAATGTAAAAATAAATAAAAGAGGAATTATTTGAATTGTTATGGAAGAGGGAATGTGATTGTACCTATGGATTAGGAGGACAAGGTGGTTGAAGCCTTATGATGATAAAAATGTTAGTAGATTGTGCTTAATTCACTGTAGCTATCTATGCATCCTATCAAGTCATTCTTCAAATGCCAATAAGGCAATTTCAACAAAAGATGAGGGTCTAGTTGAAAAGTACTCCTAGTGGTAGAAACATCACTCGATGTCAGTTTGCTTCTATTAGTTTGTGAAGAAGGTAAAGTCACTAGTGCCGATAGAACAAAGCTATAACTTCCATATATTTGCTTCATTAAAAGTCTCATTTTTTTTCCACACATGACATGTCCAGGGTCTCTATATCATAAGAAACATGCATGTTAGTAGTCAAAATATTAAGCAAACTAATATTAATAGCCAAATTCTTCTTTTGTAAAACATCTTTAAATTGAGTTAAGAGTTAAAACATAAGTTAACTTAGATATCTTATTGCATACACCATAAAAAAATAAAATTCAACTTTAGAAAACATACCTAAGCTATGTCGTCTTCCTGAAAAATTAAAATCAAGTAAATGCTTAATATAATTGAGAAAAGGATTATGCATGTAAGAACTCCTAGATGAACTTGGATTATATGAATTTGTATCTATAATGTATAAGGTTAAAATTTTGAATCATAATCACATTACAATCACACATATCATTTACTCCTAGTGTCCTCTTTCTTAATAAAACCCATAATAATATTAAATTCAATGCACCTTTCCCGTTAACCTAAAATCTATTGTGTCCTTAGTATACAAATCAAATTCTTCATCATCATCATTGAATTGAAAAATAATATAAAATTCATGTTTGAGTTTGATAAAAATAAGATAATGGATGCTTACATAACTTCATCTAATTCAATCATTCAATTCATCAAATTCATCATGAATAATTAATCAAATGAAGAGATATGAATGGACTTACACATTTGAATTTTCATTTTCCAAAAAGAGGAATACCCCTTTATCCTTTGCATCTATAAAAGTTTTACAATCTCCTAATTTTAACTTCAAACTACTAATAAGTACGACCTATTTTTCGATTTGTGGCTACAAATTTGAAATTACAATAGGTTAAGACTCATTATGTTTATAGGGAAGTAATGAATTCAATATCTTGGTTGCTAGTTCTTGTTACTGTGGTTTCATTTATACTGGGTTTGGTAATGGCTTGGATTTCTTGGTTAGTAAGATAGTTAGAAATGGTTTTGATGCCACTTAATTCCGTCACATTTTATTAGTCCTTGTTGGTAATTTAACCATAGATTTTCCTTTCACCATGATTTTACTATGAGAAAATAACTTTAAAGAAAAATAAGAAAAACTGTTAGAAAATCGAAGATTAAAACACAAAGTATAAAATAATGCTTAATCTAGTAGGAAATATTATATGCAATCTGAGATCACTATAATAGGTGGTAAGAAAATGATGTGGCAAAAACAACATAATAGAAAAAGGGAGAGTTGGTGACAAGGGCAATAGAGAAGGAGATTAGCAATGATAACATAGGCGGCAATAATGATGGGGGACAATAGTGATTAGTAGTGTAGAGAGCTATGGTGAGCTAGTAGACGATTATGAGAGATAAGACAATAATGAGAGGCATAAAGGAAAGAGAGAAAAGTGACTACTAAGAGAAAGCTAGAGGTATAATGAACAAGTGGTGATTCGGACTTATGTTTTTTTTTCTTTTTGAAAGATAATAAATTAAATTTCACCTAGGTTAAAGGAAAATGATGTCGTTTGTAGTCGTTGGTTATCTATTATCTATTTTTTTATATAAAAAATACTTGAGTTAGGGGAGAATGAAATCATTCAAAGTCATTCTAAAGTCATTCTTATTCTATTAAGTTAAACAGCTCTGTTAAAGGTCTCCATTATACTTCTGTCAAAATTTCATCTTTACTTAGAACTTAAACAATGCATCTTCAAAAGGTAAAATGTCACCATTTAGGCCCACTATTTTACTTCTACTTTCAATCTAATCTATCCAATATTATAACTGCACCTCATTTTAGAAAAAAATGTCATCATTTATAAGATGCATTTTAATTTTGTCTTTGTATAAAAAATATTGTCTCACTGCATTAAGTTTGAAAACAATATAACCTAGATCATGAAAACACGAATTAACATAGAATTTATTAAAGGTAATAACATAACTACGAATCTAATAAAAATATTGGATAAGAAGTTCCATTATTTAATGCATTTGATTCGACTTAATGCCTCCTTTTTACTAGTCAAATAAATGGGGTATTGTAGCTCCAATTCTACAAAATCTTTTGTTAAAACACTCTCATAAAAGGGTTTGAAGGGTTTAAGTCTATGACTATTAATATTAAGCAATTTAGATATTACTAAATTTTAAATTTCATTTGCATTATAAGAAAATACATTAGTAACAATAAAAGATCCCATCTAATGAGATTGTAGTCTATCTAAATACAAATACCAAAGATGGCTATCCTTAGCTACTTTGGTATACTTGTTCTTTCTAGTGTTGGTAGTAGTTCCATATGGTTTTCACTTGTTTCGGTGCAATAATTATTTTTTTTTCATTTGCTTGCTTTCAGGGGGATCTCTGGTGTCCCCATGTCTTTCGATGGTCCTCTTAAATTCTTAAGGGTTAGTTTAAGTTTGTTTCTCTAGGTGTTTCTTTGTTTTTTTTTTATGTTCTGCTTGTAGAGGGGGTTCCATTAGGTTCCTCCTCTTGATTTTTGGGTACTTGTTGAGTTTAGACATGTTGTTTTTATAATTTGTTGTGATCCCCTACTCTTGGGATCTCTTTGTTTATACATAACTACTTTTTGGTTTAATCTATCCTTCTGATTTATAAAAAAAAATTCAAATAGAGTCTAGAATGATAGAAAAAGATCATTTGACCCAATGAAAATTCTTTCTTGAAAATTTATTTATTATAAAAGGTCTTGTTTTCTTCTTATAAATCATAGTGCTTTCACAAGCATTAAAGTGAATTTCCTCTCATTTTTGCAATTGTAATTTTTTTATAATCTTCACTTTTGTCTAAATTTATGTTCCAATGTTTTACAGCCTAACATGCTCTATATTCTAATTTAGTTGAGTGGTGACATGGCTTATTATTGCTGTTATATGGTATTTAAGAGAGAGGTGAATTAGGCATATCAATATAATTCAAATATTAAAAAACTTTCAAAAAGTAAATAGAGTAGGGAAAGAAATGGAAATTTTGATTTATAGTGGTTTAGCAAACAAACCTTACGTATGTCCACTCTTCAGGGCCTCTTAGAAATTTTATTATAATCTTCCTTCTGATGAATGAAGAGTAACCCTTATAAAACAATCTTCTTTTTAGTAAAGAGGAACCTTACTACTTACAAGTTTATAAGAAAATTCTCATTAAAAAAATATCTTACGTTTTCAACTAAAGTGTTTAAGGGGCTCATCATTCAATGATGAAAGTAACTATAAACACAAACTTAAAATCACTTAATTGATCATATCTATGCACTACAATGCACTTAGATACTGTTAGATACACTTAGATGCATAAAATGTACTCCGCAACACCTATTTATAGGTTTAGAAACACCAAGTGTTAGACACTAACCATTAGATAGTTGTTTTTCCTACTACTAGTTGACCATTTTATTACATTGGTCAACTAATTAGGCATATTGGTTAACAACTAACATGCACTAGACGACTAGTATAGTAATAATGATACCATTTAACCAGCCATTTAACTCGCCATTTTGTTCTTAGAAAATTTTCACCTAAATCAGTTTCAAAATGTTATACATTGGTTGACTACTTTAACTCCTACTAATTGATCACTACACAATTTATTTTTTTTTGCACATTGGTTGACCACTCCCTAAACAGTAGTTGACTAATATTTATTGGAAACAATTTTTAACTACTTCAAAATTTTTCCTATCTTTTCCAAAACCCTTTAAAACATATTATCATAATCCTTTTCATAAATGCTTAACTAAAATAGATTCAAAAACTTTCCCAAAGTAATTTGTTACATCGAGATGATTTTATTTAAAAAAATTTCAAGATCTACCTATTAATTTATTAAACCTATACACAAAATAAATCTAATTTTTAAATTCACATGCATAAATTGTGCCCTGAAACACATTAAGAATATCAAGATAAGATTTACAATGAAAGCTACATAGAATAATCTATTTAGATTTATCTATCTTGATCTTGATCCTTTCACATTTATATCATTTTAATACATTAAAAACAAAGAAACCATTAGGAGTAAAGATTTATTATCATCATTAAAACATGGAAAGAACTTGATTCAATAATCTCCTCCTTTTTCATGGTGAAAAAATACGTGATATTACAAAAATTATAAAAAAAAACACAAGATAAGGTCATCATGTTAAAGTCATCAAAGTAAAGTCATCAAACCTAAGTAATCAAAATAAAGACTCCATCTAAACCCTTGACTCCCATTAAATTCATGCATCATAACAAAGCCCCTTATATAAGAGAACCTAATATCACATGTCATCTCCCCCTTTTGGAATAATCAAAAAGTTATTTATAAGCATACAAAAAATCAATTTATCATATTGAATTTCTATCTATAATTCCTAATTATCTCCTAATCATGTAAAAACTATCGTCATTTATTGGTTTAATGAAGATGTCAGCCAATTAGTTAGCTGTATCAATAACTTTCAACCATATAACAACATTTTGCACATGATCTCTACTAAAGTCATACCTAAATCTCTACATACTTTGTCCTAGAGAATTTGATGGTATTTTTGTCATATAAATAGCACTAATATTACCACACCTAATGAGGATCTTTGTGAGTTACATGTCATAATCTCTAATTTGTTACCTAAGGAAAAGAATTTTTGCACAACAACTACAAATCACAACATATTTGACTTCTATCATTAACAAAAAAAATTAAAATTTATTTCTTACTAAACCATAAAACTAATACATTTCCTAGAAATTAACATATTCCTATTGTAATTTTGATATATGATAAACTGCTTATATAATTCACATATAAATATCTAATTAGATTTAAGAATATTCCTTACATATCAAAGTCCTAATGGCATATGTTAGCCTAATAGCACCCAAGAGGGAAGTGAATTAGATATTTAAATTTTTTTCGCTAACACTAACAAGCTAATCCACCTAAAATAATTCCAACTATATGCAATCTCTCTAAGCCAATATTCACCCTATATGTTTTTCCAATGCTTATGGTAAATAAATAAAATTAAAAAACAATAAATAAACCGCAATATGTAAATTATTAAATACGTAAGGGAAAGGAGGTTACACACAGAATTTTAATAGAGGTTTGGCTAACCCACTTTAGTCTATATCCTCTCCCAACACGAGGGACAATAAATCTACTAGTGATCAACATTTTAGGATTTTTTTCACTTCAGTGTCCATTCTTTAAAATATTTTAATTTTGTGACCAACCTTTTAAAACTCATTCAATTCAGGTAACAAGTAGACTCCATTAATTTTTCACTAACATAGCCAACGGAACTTGAAACGTAGGCATCCATGTGGTAAAAAGTGCAAATGTTGATGTCCACGTATACAACCTTATCACTAACAAACCTTTAAAAATTTTCAATCCAATAACCAACTTTTTGAAAATTTTTACTTTAGTACCTAATCTTAAAAATCTTTTAATTTAGTAACTAATTTTTTAAAATTCATTCAAATCATGTTAAATTTTGTTTTTTTATAAAACATAAATGATTAATAAACCAATATTTTATTAGAAAGTATTACAAAATGACTTTTAAGTTTAGATAATAAATATTTAATTATATGTTAGACTCTCTTTCAAAAACTATCTAGGATTTAAGTTTAATAAGTCTCTAATTTAAAGGAAATAATTCATGAATAAAAGTTTTAGATTAAATATATAGCAACCACAAAATATCTTTTATAAATAAATATATATCTAAAGATATATTATTGATTATAACAAATAATAAAAATAAAAATAAAAATAAAAATTTATTTCTTCAAAAGACTGAAAACTATTCTATTGAAGAAAAATAACTCAATGTTTGGTATCATTATAAGGAAAAAAAGCCATATATAGAATTTTTTTTGTTTTTTCAATTGAAAGCAACATATTATCATTGAAAAATTAATGAATAAAATAATAAAAATATTTAGAATACAAGAATTTTAATAGTTAATATAAATAATTGTTCGATTAATTAAAAATTAAATTAAATTTTATTTTTTATATAAGAGAAAATAAATATTCATTATCTGTTGGATCGAGGATATAAAGTAACAATAGCCACAATAGTAGAAATTAGGCAAATAGGAGAGATGAAGAAGATTACCTGGATGTGAACCAAGCTATGATTTGTTAATCAATGGGTCACATGGAAAGAACTTGTTTGTAAAAGCAAAAGCATAGAGAATTTGGCATTACAAAGGCAAAAGAAACTAGACAAGTCATGCTAGTGCAGATGGCCAAACAGATTTACGGTCATAATTTAAGGGATAACTTCACTATTTGTGTAAAAGAGGATATACGTCTTATTTTGTGTACATTACTAATTTTATATTTAACGAATTTTAATTTTTAGAAAAATAATATTTTTAAAATTTTCTATTCTATATATATTATAAACGATTAAATTGACAAGGTATTCAAACTATCAAATAAATTCTTGTGGTTGGTCGAGGTATTAAAAATATCAAATAAACTATCAAATAAAATTCAAATAATTTATTTTTAGAACTTATAAGAAGACCATGCATAGAGTTTTTTTTTCAATAGAATAGTTTTCAATTTTTGTTTTTATTCTTTGATATAAATCAATAATATATCTTCAATTCTAAATTTATTTACAAAAAATAATTTGTAGTTACTATATATTTAATTTAAAATATTTGTATATGAATTATTTCCTCTAGATCAGAGACCTATTAAGCAATATAAACCAATACTAATTTACATTCAACAACCAAAATAACTCAAATAATCTTTATGGAAGGTAAAGAGCAACCTTTAAACAATCTTTTTTAATGAAAAGAGGAGCCTATACCATAATAATAATTATTACAATAATGATTAAATGCCCCCAATAGCACATAAAAATATACCTTTAATAATGTTTCAATTTTGTCCTAATGAGGCAATGTTTCTAATCCTTCTAAGAGCCAAAAATCAGTGTAATAAACCTCCTAGACACTTAATAAACCAGAAAACAATTGATTGAAATAATAAAATGAAATCAAAGCTTTAAAGAAGTAACTTCAACAACAATCCTAAGAACACTTAAAACCTTTAATAAGTTCACTTTGTAAGTTCAAATCTCTCTCAAAATGGCATAAAGATTAAATCAAATGAATTAAAATAGTTTTTTATAGTGTTTTGAAGATAAAAAGAGACATTAGATTAATTTTCTAGCCTTTGTAACCATAAAATTAATTAAATCCTGAAAGTTCATCAACTAGTTGTTATTTATATTGACTTTAACAGCCTTTTATTATGACCATTAATGGCACAATCGTTCTTCATGCATAGTTGTCGTTAATAAACTCTTCTCAAACTACAATGGCCTAATCTCATAACCTGTTGATAACCATCGTTATGCTCCTGGAAAGCACTTCAAAATTTAACCAAAACACTTCCATTTATTTCCAAATGTTTTTCGAACTTTAAATGTGACTTTAACTAAATTTCATATCATTTTAAAGATGATTTTGGACACCAAGAATTTATCAAATAAGATCAAATGTAAACATATGTCTTAGTTTATACTAATTAAAGATCATTTTGGAACTTTGATTTTTAAAAAATTCATACATATTACAAACTTGTTTCTTTAATATTAAAAATATCACACACAAGTTTCAATAACTTAGTTGATTCAAACACATTATACTCAAAAGTTGACCTCTTTAGTGAAAATTTATGCTACTTTAAAACTTATGTAATGTATGAATGCAAAATTTAAGTTTTCAAAGTACTTCAGTTGAGTCAAACATGCTTAAACAAATCCAATCAACATTCTAAATCGACAAGACATATCAAGAGAAATACTTTAAAACAGATCATATAATTGTTTTAATAGTGTAATTTTATATTAATTTGGCATTCTAAGTTAATTCTTATTATTCTAATGTTATAAGCCATTCAAATAAATTCTAAGTCCTAGACCATAATTATAAATGAAAATGTTCATATAAATGTAGCATGCCAAAGTGAGCCCTTTTCAATTATTAATTAAGATCTATAAGACTTATAACAAAAACTTACATCAAAAGACATATTTAATCTTTTTCATTTTATCTTGATCGTCCTTCTAACACTTTAATGCTTGCTCTAATTCTCTTTTCCTTCATCAAAGCACTTCCTTCTTAAGCTCCAACTTAAACTCTTACACTATTTGCATTAATCTAGGTTTCTCACACATTAAAGCTAAAATGTTAGTAACAAAAATGTTTTTTTTTTCATCATCAAAACCAATGACTGAAACCCCCTGGTTCAACAATATAATACTACAAAAATTTCTAAGAATGTGCTTAATAGTTAAAAAAAAGAGACATTTTAGGACATGATTGAAATCTTGCCTACAAGTACACACTAAACATAGTGGTGAGTCTACTAGTGGTAATATAAAGTAAACTGCCTATCATACCTTGATAAAGTTTGACATCCATCGATTTACCTTCTTCATCTTTTTTTAGTTTAGTTTTTTGTGCTCATGGGCATTCCTAATGACTTGGATTGATTCATTCCATATCATTGCATATAGTTTAAGTAGTTCCTTAGTATTCTTAGCTTGGTTGATTAAAATTTCTTGTTCAAATTATTTGATTTCTAGTTTGAGAAAGAAATTGAGTTCACCTATCATGCTTATCTCAAACTCCCTCCTTATACACTTAAAAAAAATTTACACAAGCACTCGTTAGTAACAACAAAGATAATGTCATCCATATAAATTTAAAACATCACATTTTCATTTTTATCCTTTTGAATAAATAATTTTGTATCAAATTTTCTTTAATAAAACCATTGTTTAAAAGAAAAGCATTAATCTTTCATACCATACCCTATGCTCTTATTTATAACTATATAATACCTAAGTAAGTTTATAGACATAATTAGGTACATCATAAATTTCAAAACTAAGGGGTTAATTCATATAATTTTTTTAAAAATATAGCCATTAAAAATTTATTTTTAAAATCCATTTGAAATTGTTTAAAACCTATGTATGGTGCAAATGTAAACAATAGTATAATAGCCTCTAACCTAGGCACTGGTGCTAAAGTTTATTCTTAATTTATTCCTGCTCCTAGTTGTATCTCTAGCCACTAATCTAGCTTTGTTTTTCACTATGTTACCTTGCTCATCTAGTTTATTATTAAAATTCCACTTTGTACCTATGATTTGATAGTATCTAGGTATAGGTACTAAAGTCCAAAAAAAAATTTCTAAATTGATTCAATTCCTCCTTCATTAAAAGAAAAATCCAATTCTCATCAATAAGTGACTTCTCTGTACTTTTAGGCTCAATTTGAGATAAATTCAAGATGTGAGACATTTCTAAAAGAAGATCTAGTAATTATCCATTAATGAACATCACCTAAAATTTTCTTTGAAGGATGATCCTTAATCCTTATCTCCTCATCCTTCTTGTTTTCCTTATTTGGTTTAACTATTTATCTTCTTAGCTCTTGCTAGGTGACTGGTGATCCTCCTTATCCTCTTCAATGGCTAATGTTTCTATATTGGATAAATCTACATCAACATCTTTAAAGTTTCTCTTGATTTTAAGAGGCTTAATTTTATCAAATATAGTATGGATAGATTATAAAATGATAGGATTTATATTGTTAAACACTTTATATGCCTTACCAGTCAATGGACAAATAATAAAATTTCTTCATCCATTTTTTAGTCATATTTTCCTAAGTTATCGTTAGTATTTAAAATATAGTGTTAAACCAAGGGAGGCTCCACCTATGTTTTGATAATGAAAAAACATCCTTACTACCAATTGCTTTTTTTTGTGTATTGGAAATATAGGGAAAAACTTATGAAAGGATCCAAAATGGAGATATAGGAGCTAAATTTATAATTTATGAATAACAAGTTTAATGAAGCTTTGAAGATCTAAGTACTGAAGATGTATAACTTGTACGACGTAATATTTGTTTTAAATTTTGTCTTAAGCATCCAAATATGTTAATGGGCTTAACTCATGCTTATGCATTTGTACATAAGTATTTTTCATACAGGTTTCATTACTAAGAGGAAAAGATTGGGAGAATTTTAAAGAATCCTAGTAAATTAAAATATTTTTTAAAGCTTTTTAGTGTTTAAGTCAAGTTTTATTTAAAAGAAATATTTTTATGTGTTTTAGGGAATTTTTTATAACTAAGGAGAAGTTTTGACTAGTGAATCAGTGTAAGTTTAATGGTTAACCATTGCATGATTAAAAGTAAGATTAGTCAACCAATATAGGGTAAATTGGTCGAACAATGTACAGAATTTTAAACAAGTTTGGTGAATTTTGTTCAAAAGGTAAAATGATGCAATAAATGATGGGATAAATAGATCCATTATGATGGACTAGTCGACTAGTACTAGACAATGGTTGAATAATGCATAAGACTAGTTGGCTAATGCCTAATTGACCATTACTTATGAAATTTAAGACATAACTAGTTTTTTAATGAGAAAAAATGGAGTTAGTGATTTCAATGCATACTAATGATTATAAATGTCTAGTTGGCGGATTTTTACCTATAAATAGGTTTGTTAGAGTGTGTCAAAATCATCTAAGAGCATTCAAATGTTGTGTAGTGATCAAATTGAATGAAATAGGTAATTTTTTGGTGTGTTGTTATGGTAGTTGATGCAATTATTATTGAATTTGTTCATAATCCCTCTTAAACACTTTAAGTGGTCAAAGTAAGATACATTTAAGTGTATTTTGGTTATATGTTTGTTAAAATTGATATTATAAGGTTACTCTTCACCATAATAATATTTGTAAAAATGTCAATTATAGTGAAATTTTCCAATAAGTGACTAGAGAGTGTAAGTAGACAATTTTGGTACGTCAAATCACTATAAATTAATCTATCTTTTTCTTTCCCTACTTCTTTTACTTTATAAGTTTAGTTTTAAATTCAAGTTATATTAATATTTCCAATTTCAATATATTGTTTTAATTAAGCAAAAGACTTAGAAAATTTAGTGTTACCTAATTAACACCCATTAGTTCCTATATAGGGTTTACATATAACATTTAAAATTAAAAAAAATTAAATAGTTAATCTTGGGCTTTTTCCATGCCAAAGTCCATAAGGTTTTTTATCCATAATTGGTTATATGTACACTCTATTTAACTATATGACATACACAAACAACAACTTATTCTTAAAAAATTAGGTAAATCATATCCATTAATTGTAGTCCTAGTCATTTCTTTTCATGTTCTCTTTTTCCTACTCTACAACACTATTTTATTGAGGGACCTAGATGTAGAAAATCTATAATGGATGCCTTAATCATTATAAAACGTTTTTAATATTTTATTTTTAAATTCTCTATCATAGTCATTTCTAATAGATGCAATTGTAAATTCCTTTTCATTTTAAACGCTTTTTACAAACTTGATAAATTACCTAAAGCAATCATCTTTACTATGTAGAAATAGAACCCCTTTAAACTCGCTAAAGTCATCTAATATGATAGAGGCATAAGATTTACATTTGAGCTAGCAATCTTAGAAGAACCAAATAAATCAATGTGAATTAATTCCAAGGTTTTAGAAGAAGGTATCGATTTCTCATTCTTTCATTATCTCCTGACTTTCTTTCCCATTTGGCAAGTTCCACAAATTTGTCCTTCTTAAATTTCACAATTGGAATTATATGTACCAATTGCTCCAAGTTGAGATTTAAAATTAGTTTCATGGTTGCATGTCTAAGCCTCCTATGTCATACCTATGCATCTTCACTCATAGACATTAAGCACTTCATATCATCGTTTGAAAATTCATTTAGATTAGTAATATATATATATATATATATATATCCTTCTAT
>JAOXYD010080202.1:0-12348 GCA_028565735.1 Pinacopodium congolense
AGCAATTTTGAGTACTTATTTGCTTAATCGATCTGGCAATTAGCAGCCTCCGAATTTTATTTCAAAACAATTCAAAAGATCTAATTAGACTAACACATTCAGTAAATATGCAACCAACTAATATAAGAAGATTATAGTTTTATTTTAATATTGCATAGACTTGTAAAATGGTTGGATTGGGTTGGACCAGATTTAACTAAAGTTTAATATAATTTTTTTAAATTTATATTTAATCTGAATCATGAAATAGATCTTTTTTTAAATCAAACTCAATTTATTATAAAATTTTAAATTTAAAAATAAACCAAAAGTCAATATTTAAAATTTTTAATGAAGATATAAAATATAAATAATTTATTTAATCATCTATTAAAATAAAAAACCTATCATGTTATTTAAAAATAAAAATAAAATGTTTTAAACTAATATATGAAAATTTTTATTATGATTCTTCAATAAATTAAAATATAAAAATAAGTATAAAAACTATTAATTTTTTAGTATCTAAATAATAGAATATTACACGAATAAATTTATACCAAGCTCATTTTTATTGAAATTTTTTGATAATTCAAAAAAGATCTTTAAAGTTTTTGCGCTTATTTTTTAACACAAACTTGAAATATGTTCAATTCTTAGAAGTTAAAGGCATTTAAATTTTTGGACCTTGCACATCGGATGTGAAAATTGGCCCGTACTATGTAAGGGAAAAGCAAAAAAGTAAACAACTTTTTGAATTTTATGGTAAAATATATTTTAAAATCCAAATTTTCATTTTCATTAATTAATCCTATAAACTTTTATATTATATCTTAACAGTCCTTTAATTTATTAGTGTTTGTATATGCTAATTTTTTTAAATGAAAGAATTTATTAATCTTCAAAAAGATATTCCAAAATGCGAGTACAAGAAATTCATACGAGATTACTGATATCATAGCAGACAAGTTCAATACCAACATTTTAGTTGTCAACTTGACAACTAAACGTAGCAATAGACACCTCAGTGGACTGTGTTCATAGAACAAAGGAAACACATCCAGATTTAGCCAATATTCCAGTTAACTAACAGTCAAGAGGATATGAGGGTAGTGTTCAATCTTATCATCAATACTTCCCTTATCCAAGCATTAGTGTGTGGCATTGAAATTCCTCCCTACTCTTGTATATGCTGGTGAAGATGTAGGCATTTCGTTCCTGCCAAATACAATATATGGTGAAACAAAAGGTTGTTCTAAACACAAACAAGTGTTTTGGTTTTCATACTTAGATAGTAAAAGACCAGCTAATTGTGTAATGCCAAGATTGGTGGCTGCAATGTAGGAACATAGCTCCATTGCTTTGTTCCATAAAAGGCCTGGTGTATGAGTAGTTAAATAGAAGATGGAAAAAAGTTTCCTTATCTGGCATGCAAAACTTACACAGGTAATTAAGCCGTAAAAATTTAGAGCACCTGTCCAATATGTCACGTCTTCCAAACACTACAAGCCAAGTAATGAAAGTAGTTTTTGGAGTGCCTCTAGATGACTAGATTAGTTTATCCCATCTCACTCTTGGATCAGGGGGGTTTAAGTAACATGTAACAACTTTTGTTAATGAATAAACACACCTTATCTATGGTACTTTGTCAGCTACTTGTGAATAGGGTTAATAAGAGGGGAAGCTGTCCGTGATGAAGGCTGAGCCTCTCACTAAATAGTGCTATTAATTATTATTTATGAGGTTACTTTGGCATTAGGGAGGATGCCACCTCAAGTATTGTGCCTCAAGCAGTGAATATAGTAAACTACAAGAAAGCTAATTTCAAACCACAGATCAATTTCTTGACGATTCCCAATTTTGTGTTTGAAAGAGTTATGTATATATGGCCTTAACTTGAGAAATTGTAATATAGTCCAAGAGGTATCACTCCTCAGGGAGATCTCCCAAATGTTTTTGTCTTTAAGGTGAACAAATGTGCCCTCCTTATCCATAAGCTCTCTTTATTATTGAACAATATCCATAATATTTTAGTTAAAGCAATCTTGTTAGCAATGTGGGTGGATGGAATGCCTAGTCCCTCTTGAAGTTTTAGCTTAGAGGAATTTTGTCCATTTTACTTTTACAGCTAGCTTCAGATTATTCCCTCCATTCTAAAGGAATTTGTAAAGGGTTTTGTCAATGGATTTTAAGATATTTTTAGGGAGTGCTAGTTGGCCAGTCCAATAAATGTTCAAATTAGCAAAGGCAATTATAACTAAATGAGTTCTTCTAGCATATGAGAGAGATCTATTGGCCCAATAGTGGATTTTGTTCATAATCCTCTCTAATAGTTTATTGCAGTTCCTTAAGATAGTCTTCTTGCATGTAACAGAAATGCCTAGGTATGTGAATGGTAAGAGGATGCAGGGAATACCTGTCATGTTTTTCAATAATTGAGCATGTTGATCAACAATGAAGAGATGAATATATTACACTTATGTTATTTAAGTAGCAGGCCAAAAAGATTCCTAAAGGAGTCTAAAGCTTCCATGAATGTTGAGACAAATCGCTTATCAACTTTACAAAAACTCAAAACATCATTTGCAAATATGAGCCTATTAAGTTTGTGTTGTTTGCATTTAGAATGATACTTAAATAAGGGGTTGTGGTTGTGTCTGATTGTATAGTCCACGATCCTTTCTAGGACTTCCATAGAGATGGCAAACAACTAGGGAGATAAGGGATCACCTTGACTAACACCTCTCCTACTAAGGAATCTCTTAAAAGGCTCTCCATTAATTAAAATGTTGTATGAGGAGGTGCAAATGCACTCCATCACACAATTTATGAACAACTCAGGCAAATCCAATGCTTGCATAAATTACTTGATAAACTTACAAACTTTTGTATCATAGGCGTTGTTAAAATTCAGTTTAATAGCATAATTCTTTAGAGCATTCCTTTTTTGAAACTCCTTAAAGTTTTTTTGGATGATTAATAAATTTTCAAAAATACTTCTTTATTTAATAAAGGTAGCTTGGGTTGGATCAATTAGCTTACACAATATTGGTGTAAATTTAGTTACAAGAACCTTGATAACAGTTTTGTAAATGTAGTTGTAATAGGAAATTGGCCTGTAGTCAGATAGAAAGGAGGGGCTTGGGGGTTTATGAATGAGATTAATGTAGGTATAATTGAGAGCCTTTAGTAGTTTATAAGACAACAAGAATTCTTGCATAACCTTGTAGCCTACTTGAGGTCCCAAGTTTTATGAAAGAACAACCCATTCAACCCATCAAGCCTTAGAGCCTTGTTAGGGTTGATGCTTTTAGTTGCTAGCACAATATCCTGTCTACTAATTGATTTAACTAGCTTTTGAGCCTAGTATGTAGAAATTCTAGAGCAAACAAAGTTTTTGATCCCTTTGGGAGTTGGGGAGCACACTCCCTCAACCCTACTTGGAAGAATGCTTGAGCTTCCATCTTGATGGATGGTTAAGGACATGTTCATCTTCTTATTCCTTTGGACTAGTACAATTTGGAAAAAGAAACTAGTGCAACTATCACCATCTTTCAACCAACAAGCTCTAGATTTCTATTTTAGTAGCAAGTAATGAGCCTGGACAGCTTCTATGTAGTCCTTTAAGGCTAGTCTCTCATTTTTTAGTAGTTGTTTGTTCAGTGGGTCTATATTTAAGTGTGATTATACTAAAGTGAGTTTCTCCCTACAAGATTTAATGTCAGATTTTTTACTAGTAACAAATTACAAATTGAGGAATTTAATTTCTTCCTTAATTGCCCCTATTTTATAATGGCCTATATAAGTGGTTTGCATACCCTTCATGATATCCTCTTTAAATTCCTCTAAAGAAGTTAGAAAGTTTTAAAAAATTAAAAGGGATGGCTCTAGGTGATCATTTAAACAATCACGGATTTGTATGGGAGTGTGATTTGAAGATAAACATAACTTAAAGGAAACCTTGCTTGAAATACATGAGTGTAACTAATGAGAATTTACTAGGGTGCTATTGATTTTCTTCCTTATGAGGCTTTAAGTATGCTTTTTGTTACTTTAAGAGAAGAATTAACCCTTCCATTTAAGACCAGGTTTGATAAACATGCTAAAAATCTCTACAAGGTTTGGATAAAATAAATGTTCCTTCTACTTTGAGTTTTGTAAAATGGAATTAAAATCCTCAGACACTATCTGGGGTTCATTCAGATTACTCCCAATAGTTTTGAGGTTGTTCCAAAGCTCGATTCTTTATAAGGCTAAGTTCGCAACATAGATAAAGGTAATGTTAAGCTTAAGTGGGATAAGTATCATGAATACAAAAACATGTATGTGTTGGTCCAAGGTAGAGGTCTGCATGACCTTAATCATATCAAGATTATAGGTTATTATAATTATACCATTAAAATGGTATCTATGATTAGTAATGATCCTTAAATCCTTGTTTGTAAACTAAGGCTTCTCTCAGTCCTTTTCCTTAAGTTTGGTTTTTAAAAGACCAATAATGAAAGGTTTAAAAGGATTAAAAAAATCTCGTAGTACCTACTGTTTTAGGTGTTTAGTCCCTTTATATTCTAAGCTATGTACATGATAAGGTGGGAGTAGGACCTCTATCCTTTGTCCTTCTTGTTGGTCTCCTTATGGTGGTAGTATCAGAATCCTCTTTACCGTAGGTCCCTAAGCCTTTGGTGATGTTATCCACATCAAGATTAATAAAGGTGGCTAGCAATGATTTTAGTGTCATTATAGATTCCTTATAGGTTTTAGATTCCTCTATGGTGATGAGGGTTTACTCCTATGGAAATTATATCACATGCTCATTCCTATAAGGTTGTTCATTAGGCTTAGATTCCTTCTCCTCTTAATTACCATGGTTTGTAGTAGTTCTAGTCATACTGGGGCTCTATTGCCCTATAGAAGCTATGGGAGGTTCCTTATTAGCATGACCAATTAGGTTAGGGCCTAATAGATATTATGACTTAAGGACTTAAGTCAAAGATGGTTCGCTAGAGTTCCCAGCTACATTCACTTTATGTTCCAGATTCAATTACATAGGAATTGAGACCTCCTTCTCCTCAAGTGTGCTTACATTCTCAAGTTTTAGCCAAAGTGGTAGTTGATCCATTATTCAATTTTCCTTGAGTGTTAAGGTTTAGCAAACCTTCCTAATTACTGTAAGATTCTTCAAAACTACTTCTTTTACTATACACGACTACAAACTCCAAATAATCTCGAGTTGCAAATTTCTTACCCATTTCACACCACATTTGCTTACAATTCCTAGGAGAGGGTTTCTAAGTATAGGAGATAGGAATAATGTTCTCCATCATTGACCCATCCTCTTTAAACCTTAATATAGATAAGCAAATCTTGGTCTCGTCTAAATTTTATGCACATTCTAGCATAGCCAACTTACTTGATACTAGCTATATGTTTATCATGACATATAGGCTTACCTATAGAATTTGAAATGTGACTCATTCCCATTGTAGTTTAGTATTATAGGGGAACTTTATGAAAATTGATCTAAAGGGGAATATGCTTAATTTCAAGTTGTTCTAATTTAAGACCAGGTTGCCATTTCTATAAGAAGAAAGGTTTCAACTAAAAGTGTTATAGACCTCTTATAGCACACATTAGACTACAACATTAAAATAAAAATTCAAAAGGAATAGATTAAGTTCATTAAGGAGGACTTGTGTGGTCCTTAACTTAGACCATTTTATCATTACCCATCTTAAAAACAAAAGATATGTAGGTCTTCTTTTTAGAAAAAAAAAAAAGGCAACTAGGCAATTCTTCCTTTTGGTAGCTTTAGCTTATAACATGTCGGTAGGTGGAATAACAACTTGTTTCCATCTACCTCTACTGGGGAATATACTTGAGATGGATAGTCACATCAGGGCCCTAGCCACTTGCCAATATGTCTTCTTAATAGTAGCTTATGAGGATGAATGGTCTGCTAGGCTCCATTTTAGCTTACTTTCTATCACCAAGCACCCTGAGTGGGGCTTGAGTATTGTCCACAGTAGGACTAGAAGTCTGAGGGTCAAAAGTAGGGGTTTAAGGGTGGAAAGGTAAGATTGTAGTCAATGTTTTGGGATCCAACATCTTTAGTGTCTGCGATTGGTAATCTATCAAAGTCTGCATCCATGATTTAAAAATATCATTTCTAAAAATGGCAAGCAAGAAACGCTAAATTACCGGAATTCCCTAGTGAAGTGAAAAGAGTGAAACCTAGAGAGAAGGAAGAACAATCACACTAGCAACAAATAAGTAAGGATAATATTAATAGAGAAAAGTATTAAGAATAAAGACAAGAATTATGATTTTATTGTATGTTTCTATACAAGGTACACAATCTATTTATACATAAAATTTATAAGCTATTATACAACCAAATAAATCTCACAACTAAGTCTATCATAAATCTCTCATAATAATCATAATCATAACTAGGTCTATCTCCCATAATAATCATAATCGTAATCAAATCAATCTTTGTAATCTCGCATAATCATAAGCAATCTCCTAAAATCACGTTAACACTTGCCCCCCTCAAACTCGTGGTGGTAAATAGATGCTAACTTGAGTTTACTTGTAAGATATTGAAATTGAGTAGGAAAATGTGTTTTGGTAAATATATCAATTGTTTAATTAGGATAAGAGACAAGAGTCAAATATATGGTTCCATGATGTACCTAATAATGCACAAAGTATTAATCAAATTCTATGTTTTTGGTACACTCATAAAAAACATCATTATTAGAAATATGAATGGCACTTCTATTGTCAGAGTTAAGTATAGCTGCTGATCAATGTGTCGGTCCTGTATCTATTAGCAATCACGATAACCAAAGTAATTCAAATATAGCATTAGGAAGAGCATGGTATTTAGATTCAGTACAAAAACAAGCAACCACTGTCTACTTTTTGCTACACCAAAGAATGAGAGCATTATTTAAAAAGAAACAATAACCAATTATAGAGCATCGATATATTAGATCACTAGCTCAATCAATGTTAGAGAAGCTAGATAAAAACCAAATATGATTGAGCAAAGAAGTGTAAACCATGAAAAAAAATTTCCTTTAATATAACAAAGAATCCAAAGTACAACAAAAAAATAAACGGAGTAAAGAGTCAACATAAACTGATTATATAAATGCACAACATATGAGATATCAGGTCTTGCAACCATGAGATAACCAAACTTCCAACAAGTTGTCGATATACGAATGGTGTAAGTTTGTAGTTGAGCTCTATGGGTATGGATGTTATTTTGCTACTAGTGATGTCAGCTTAAGAAAGTAAGTCAGGTGCATATTTGACTTGAGAGAGATAATAACCCTCATAATTTTGAGAAAGTTCAAGGCCCAAAAAATAGCTAAGCAAATCAAGATATTTCATTTCGAAGTGCTAATAAATATATTATTGTAAGGTAGAAATACCACGAGTATTATCCTCTGTTACTATCATCTCATCAATATAAAGTAATAGAAGGACAATACCATTATCAGTCTAATGAATAAATAAAGCAGAATCATGTGGACTAGAAACAAACCTACACTGAGAAAAAGTGAAACTAAATTCAGCAAACCAGGCCCTAGGAGTTTTTCTTAATCCAAATAAGGCTCGTCAAAGTTTATAAACCTTATGAGGGGAATGATATCTCGAAGAAGGGTGTATATAACTTATTTTGATGAATCACCATGAAGAAAAGCATTTTTGACATCCATATGATAAAGTTTTCATTGAAGAACTATAGTTATAGCCAAAATACTATGAACTAATGCTAATCATGTGACTAAAGCAAAGGTTTCTTCATAGTCTATGCCAGACTCTTGAGTGTACCCCTTGACTACTAAGCAAGGTTTTTAACTTTAATAGTTCCATTATAGTGAGTCTTAATTTTATAAATCCATTTGTAGCTAATAGGGGTATCGTTAGGATGAAGATTTACTAAATTATAAGTATAAGTTTTCTTTAAAGCTTAAATTTCATTGTTTATAGCTTGCTAGGTTAGTACTTGCCTCATGATAAGGGCAAGGCTTATAACGGGTTACAATAGTAGAGTAACAGTGAAAATTAGTAAGATAATGAAGAATTTTTCTTACCCAATTAGAATGATAAAGAGTGGTAGACACCAGGTTAAATGCAGGATCAAAAACTGGTACAAATTCAGTAGGAGCAAGTGGGGGAAGTCTAGTATTCAGTTCATCAAAATTTTCAATATTAGGACTTGGAAACAACTTAAATGAGGAATCAGTGAAAATAGAGAGTCAGTGTTGACAGAGTGATGAAATTTAAAAAGAGAGGAAAACATAATATTTTCCCAAAAGGTAACATGGTTTAAAAAGCATAATTTATTAAAAATAGGGTCCCAACAATGATGCTCTTTATGTTCAATGCTATATCTAAGAAAATAACATAAACGAGCATGAGGTTTTAATTTTGTATGAGGATGTAAAAGAACAAAACATACATAACCAAAAATTTTAAGCGTAGAATAGTCAGGAGTTGTGCCAAATAACTTTTTAAAAGGAGATAAATTTTGAAGAACCAAGGTGGAAAGTCAATTGATAGTGTATATTGCATTAAAAACTCCTTCTCCCTTTTTTTTTTTGTTTTGGATATGAGGCTGATAAGAGAAGAGCACGTACATTATCAAGAATATGATAATATTTTCACTCAACTCATCCATTTTGTTGTGAGGTGTGAGGAAAAGAATGTTGAGCAATAATTCCCTATTGATTAAGGAATTGAAATAAAGAGGAATCTCAATACTCCATTGCATTATCTGTTCTAAGGATTTTAATAGTATAAGACAATTGAATTCTAATCATATTTGCAAATGTAATATAATCTCTTGATAATTCAAAATGATATTTTATAAAATATATGTAAGTAATTAAAAGTAATCATCAGTAAATATCACAATATAACAAAAATCATTCATACAGAGGATAAGAGAAGGATGCTAAATTTCAAAATGTATTAAATCAAAGGGATTGTTAGAATTAGAATCACTATTTAAAAAAGACAATGCAAGTTATTTTCAAGCTAGCAATATAAGCAATTAAAAGAGAAACTTTGTAAACCCTAATAGTTAACGAGAAATTAAAGATTGAATTTTGCTAGCTGAGGCACCAAGATGAAGATGCCATTGATGTGTGGAGGAGTTAGTGATTAGTACTGCAGACATAAGGTTCTAAGGAAGATAGAGAGATTCAAGCCTAAATTATTCCAAGAATTTGTCCTAGTTACAAATCATGTACCTGAACATCAAAAGGAGAATGATAAAATTTAGCTCTCTTCCAAACAATTGATCAATAGAAATAACATTTAGTGTTAAATTAGGAATATAATAAGTCTTAGGAAGACTAACATTTGAAGTGGATACATGACTAATATGAGTGATTTTACTTTTAGTACCATTTGTAGTTTAGATTAGTGGTAAGGATTATATAGGTGATGTCGAAGACAAAGAGTGAATATTAGTAGTCATATGATTTCATCATGTAGAGTTAAAATACTAATAAGAGGTACTTGGAGTGGCAAACATAGCCACAAGGGAATTGGAAAAGATAACTTATAAGAGTAATGTCTTAAAATAACTCATATTAATATTAATGGAACCTTCAATAGCAACAGTAGTGAAAAATAAAGAATTAGGCTTTAAAATATGCTTCGATTTAATATGGCCAAAGTTATAATAATATCTGTACTTTATAATATGACAATTAGAAAAAAAAGATCAATTTGATTACAATTATTACAGAACTTATTGCCAAATTTTTTATAAGTTGTTAAAAAGCCTCTTTAAATTGAGGGGTTTTATCTTGATTAAGGTGAGTCTCTTCAAAGCTAATTTCTTGAATTGTTGTATATAATGATGGAAGTGAAATGTCGATGAAGTAGCGAGGCTCGAACAATTTCATATTGAGGTTGAAGTGTCATGAGAATGTGAAAGAGATGAAGATGATCATCATTAATTTTGGCCTGAGATATTTGATTCCAAGTTGATTACATTTGATTAAGAATATCATTTACAGATTGATCGAGTTCTTGTTTAAGATTATGAAGAGCGATCCATAATTGATAATAATGAACATGTCCAGTAGTTTGATATCAATTAGTCAAGAAATCTCATATTTTGTTTGTAGAGTAATAATTAGCAAATTAGATGTGAATGGATATGATTAAGGTATTGCAAAATTATGTGATAATCTAATGATTTTTATTGTCCCACTCTTCAACTCGGTCTATAGATTTTGCATTAGTTTCATATCTTTCTTGGATTGGCTTAATAATATCTCCAACAACAATATGAAAAAGTTTGCATCCTATCAAAAAACTTTTCATGCCTTGAAACCAATGATTTTAATTTGAATTAGGTAAAATAGTTGTAATCAGTGATGAAACATTTGATTTCTCTACGAGGAAAAAAGTTGTAAAAAAACTAAGATTATAAATAAGGGGTAAATCAAACTAGACATTGATGAACAGAGGAAGAGATGTTGATGGATAGAGGAAGAGTTGCTGGAGACTGTTGGAAAATAAATCTATTGGAACGCAAGGACTAAAGATGGTGGTGTTATAAGACAAAAATGAAACACCAAGAGGAAGAAGTCACCGGTGACCTAGGCGAAGAATTGGTCTGGTTGGGTTGTGAATAAACTTGTGCGCGAATAGACTAGGTAGGCTAGGAACAAACTGGCGATACAAGGTAGACTGGTGCATGATGGGCAGTGTTAAGGAAGATTATTGATGATGGAAGATTAGGAAAAACAAAGCATAGGAAGCGAACAACTTAGTTTATGACCGGCAATGATGTGCTATCAGGATAGAAGTGTAATTGGAAGAATGGGGATGCAAGAATGATGTGAGTGATTTTAAGATGTGATGGATAGAACAACAAGTTGTTGGTTAAGAGAAGATGAATAGTGGCAATACTAAGATAAGAGCAGGTGGCATTGATTACTTTGAAATAGCCTTTGCCTCTAGATAATGGCAGAGATGATGGGCTTGGTTAGGAGTTGGCATGAAAACTACACGAAAGGACTAAGAGGAAAAAAAAACTAATAAAGGAGGGAGTCGTCTAAAACTATGGTTTTGATATCATATTAATGGAGAAGAATACAGAGAATATAAAAAAAAAGGAATTGTGATTTTACTATATATTTCTATAGAAGGAACCCCATACCTGAAATTTGTGTACTATCATACAATTAAATGAAATGCTCATAATAATTACAATTATGAATAAGTACATCTCCCATAATAATTATAATCATAATCATAATCAAATCAATCTCTATAATCTACTATAATCATAAGCAATATCTTAAAATCATATTAATAAATAAGAAGAGTAGAAGGACACAGAAGGATCATCAGAGGTGAGAACCATAATTAAGGAAAGATGGTGAGGAGGAGGAGCATCTCTCTCTTAAACTTGAACACGAGTGGGTACTGTATACACTAAATTTTGGTAGATATACAATAATAATTTTTGCCAATCGTCATCTTCTTACATATATCTTGAATAATGAAACATTTATCATCAAAGAGCAATGAGTACGTTGACCTTTTCAATAATTAGCCCACTAAAATAACATTAAAAGAAAAACTAGGAACATATAGCACTTATTCAAGCCATAATGAACCATTTAAGACTATGGTTCTAATATGAATAATGGTCGTGCTTTCTCCATTTGGAAACTTAACAAAAATATCAGTAATAGAAGTTTGAGATTGAAATAAATCATGCGAACAAGCAATGTGATTTGTTGCTCTAGAATCTATATACCAAATATTTGAATCATGTTGTATTGCATAAAAGCATGATAGAATGATCTTACCTACTGCTGAATCATTTAAACAAGTGTTAGTTAAGGCGTTCACCCTTTTATTGTTGGAAGCACTGCAATTGCCTTTCTTCTGAATTAATGCCAAAAGCTTAGCATGTTGTTATTATGTAAAACTAAACATCTGTCGACTATCGTGTTGACCAACATTGTTTTGTAATGACAGCATTTTGTTGGTATTAGAATCTTCCTCCGTCTCATCTAACATATGTATTGTTGTCGTTTGACTTACCTGATGTTGCTGCTTGCCTTTTAATTGTGTGTAATACTCAGTCTCTGATAACTCTCCTTGTTTTAAGGCATATAACTCTTCCTGCAATTCGGCTAACCGAAAAATGTCCCCTTCAACAAAACAATCAAGCAAATCATTCCAAACATCGACTGCTTGTTCAAAACACAACACACTTTGAGCAATTGAATTCGTTACTGAATTGAAGATCCAAGATACTACCATATTATTGCATCTGTCCCAAGCATCAAACAACTCATCATCTGTATCTGGTAC
>JAOXYD010080212.1:0-12348 GCA_028565735.1 Pinacopodium congolense
CTCGAGAGTTTGCATGATAGGAATTTTGCATATAGTGTTTCGTAATAAAGAGAATGTTTTAAGAAAAGTTTTAAAGAAATCCCTCTTGATGTGTCAAAATATTTTATAGAAGTCTTTTTAGTTTGGATGTGTCAAACCTTGATGAGAAAAAAGTTTTGATATGTTTGAAATTGTTTGAAAAAGTGTTAAATGGCATATACTTTGATACATTGTATAAATTTGCATAGGTTAAGACATATTTTGTTTGTTAGTTCAATTGAAATTTCTTGGTAGAGTTAATTTATTATGAGAAAAGTGATTTCAAGAGTTTTGGAAAACTTATGTGAATTAAATTTCAAGTGAAAGTTTCAAAATGTGCATAAAGTTTCATATATCAAGACATTTTGAGTTTTTGATTTCAATTAAAGAGTTTTGATCATTAAATTCTTTATGGAAAATAATTGAAACTTAGTTGAACTCATTTTTAATGCAAAGGAATTAATTTGAAATGTTTAATTATTGCTTTAACCAACTACAAAATCTACAAAAACTGAAATCCAAATTGACTAATCGTCTAGAGTTTGATAAGTGGTCTACTAGCGAAGATTTTAAGCAGACTAGTCAATCAGTCTATTGGTTTAGTCAACCAGTGGTCAACCAATCAAGGTTGATAGTGAGTAATGACTAGTTATAACTTTGTTCCAACAGTTTTTTAAGATAGCCTAATGGCTAGGAAGTGTGTCTATTATGTTTTTATGTTTGGTAAGCCTATAAATGCATGGTAAAGAAGCAGTGGAAGAAGTTTTATGGTTTTCAGAAGAATTGATTGAGTCTTGTTTTATGGGAGAAGTGTTGAGGGAAATATTGAGAGTTGAAAAATTATTTTATTGCATTCATTAAGTTTTTATAAGCTTTTTGAGCATTTTTTTTAATTTAGCTTGACATTGGTTTTGTATATGCTTGATTTGGGGATTGATTTTTAGTTTTGGAATTTTTTGTTAAGGGTTACTCTTCACTCTTTTGAAGTAAGATTTTTTATGTTCCTCTTCACCCTTAAAAGCAAGATTTATTGAGTTTCTTTTAACTTTTAAAATCAAGATTTGTAGGTTACTCTACATTTTGTAAGATTCCTCTTCACCTTATAAGAAACTTAGTTATAAGGATTCCTCTCCATCCCAGAGAAGATTTATTATAATGACTTTTTTGATAAGTCATTATAAAGTGGATATCCGTAGGCTAAAGGTTATATCTAAACCATTATAAAAATTAGTTTACATTCCTCTTCCCTACCCTCTAACTCTTTAATTTATATTATCATCATCATCATTATTTTAGATTGAATTGTGGTTAGTGATTTCATATATTGAAAAAATTAACTGAAATTTAGAAATTTTTAAAATACCTAATTTAAATCCCCTCATAGGTTCCATTTATTGCTAACAGTATTCAATAAAGATTTACACTCAATCATTTTATATTATAATGTGAGCCTTACACACTAAGATCTATTAATCCAATTAGTTCATTTCTTAACCTAAATGGAAAATATTGAAAAAGTTTGGGCTTTTGAATAAGCAAAAGGGATTGAACACAACTCAAAAAATATTTTATTCAGAAAAAAAAGTGTCAAAAGTTAAAAAACCAATACTTGAGAAAATAAAAAAGGGCTCTTGAGTTAATGATATAATAAAGATTGAAAACATGAAATAAACTAATTCTAAAGAGTTAGCATTAAATAGAAATCTTGAAAAATTTTGAGTTGAAACAAGTGAAATTTGGTATTAGCATTATTAGAGGGATAGTGATAGGCGTAGTTTACATAGGTTTTTATGTCATGTTTTACCATGTTTTTATCCCTACTAATATGTGAATTTCCTTATTTAAGAACTATATCGATTTAATTCTAGGTTCATATAAAATTAAGGACTTAGGTTCATTTTGACATATTTTGGCAAAAGATCAATAGTGACTTATAATGGTGCCATTTGGAGTTTTAAATGTTCTTATAGTAGCTCCAAATAGAAAGGATGAGTATATCTCAATTGGGTTAGAGATACTCAATTGCAATCTTTATTATTCTACTCTTATATATTGTAAATTTTTTTCAATAATAAAGTATATATTTTCTATTTATATATTTATGATTATTTATAATGTTTTTTTAATTTGCTTAGTTAAAGTTAGGGTGATAGATGGCTCAACTATTGTTATATTTATCTTATTTCATATTAAATGTTTATGTTTAATTGAATATTTAATTATCTATCATAGTTTAATCACCTAAGATAGATTATTAAGTAATTAGGGATCGACTATATTGGTTTTAGTTGTTGAAAAAGTTTACTAAACAACATTATTGAGTTGAGAAATGACTATACTTCAATTCCATGTAAGGGTCTCAAATATGAAAAGGGGGTTTTGGGTTTAAATTTTCGATTCCTTATGTCTATTAGTCTAATTTTATGAATGACCAAAAAATGAATTAGGATTAAAAAAGAAAAGGCTCTTACCTAACCATGGCTCTGTCTTATTTTTGTGAAGATGTCTTAGATCTAATTAACATAATATTTCCTTATGTTTAGTTAAGATTAAGATCTATTTAACATAGTTAGATATATTTAACAAAGTTTATGAAACCTTAGCAAAGTCTTAAGATTAAGGAAACATTATTTTATTACTTGTGTTTAGATTCAATTTTTGATTTCTTTATTCATTAGTTTAATTATTCAATTTAGTTAATCACTTTAATTTAGAGTTATCTAGATAATCAATCGTGTGTTTGGGCTCAAAGAACATAGATTGCCTAAAACTGTCAAGTTTTCTATACAGTACCTTTGAACATTTCGATTTTCGATTTTAGTCAGTTTCTAAGTGTACAAATTTATTGTTTTGAGTTTGTTTAAGGCCCTAGGAGTTAGCTACTATTTTTGTTTCAAAATTTTAAGTGATTGTATTGTTTGTTTGAGCTTAATCTTTGCAGGTTGCTTAAAGCTGTCCAAGTTTGAGCATTCTAGCTTTGTGCTTGATTTTGATCATTCAATTGATGTACTAAAATTGTGTTTGCTACTGCAATTTATTGTTGACATATATATTGATGTGGCAGTAGGTTTATTTTATTTAATTTACATCATTATTGAGTTTAACTAAACCATGGCTCTGTCTTATTTTTGTGAAGATATCTTAGATCTAATTAATATAATATTTCCTTAGGTTTAGTTAAGATTAAGATCTATATAACATAGTTAGAGATATTTAACAAAGTTTATGAAACCTTAGCAAAGTCTTAAGATTAAGGAAACATTAGTGTATTACTTGTGTTTAGATTTAATTTTTGATTTCTTTATTCATTAGTTTAATTATTCAATTTAATTAATCACTTTAATTTAGAGTTATCTAGATAATCAAACACCTTTTGACCTAATAGTTATAATAGATCCCTATAGGAGACGTATCCATACTCATAGTCTTATATTACTTATTAACGGAGTGCACTTATTTCTAATCTTATATTAGATTGAGTTATCTTAGGAACCAACCAATAGATAGCCAAGATGAAGAGTGAAATTTCTTATATTTAAGTATTTATTTATATCTTATAGTTAATCTATTGCTTATATAATTATATCTTTTTTCTAATAAAAGGCATCCTTTGTATTTTATGTATTTTTTTAATTAATTAACTTATAAGAAAAAGTTTAAGAGATAATTATACTTTATAAATAAAATTATCATAAGATCATAATTAAGAGATTTATGTTACACTTACATGATTGTTCTTAATTTTTTTAATCATTACGCTCTTGTGATTAGATATTTATAAGGAGAAAAAACTAGGACCGACTATGTTTTTTCATGTAGTAAATAACAATAACAATTTAGGTACAAACTCACCCAAATTATATTTCTAGTTTAAGATCATTGAAATCCTAAAGTATCTATCTAATAGTTAATTAGTAGTTTTTATATAAGTTTATAAATATTTCACTACTCCTTTCTTTTTTATACTTAAAGTAGTTAGCTAGTAGTTAATTAGTGGTTTTTATATAAGTTTATAATGTCTTTCGCCCTTCTTTTCTTATATTAGATTTGGCATCCACCTTGTATATAAGGTGTTATATCATCTTGATGTGAACTTTAGACCATGAACACCTAAGACTCGAATCTAACGTAATAAATTCCTACGAACATTCTTTGAATTAGGTATGAGAAACCTTGACCCTAAGTAAACCTATCGATTAAAACCAAAGTTATAGGATTGATCGCTACAAGTAATCCTAAATAAGATTATATTTGAATTCTTAAAAAAAGTTCCTCACAAAGAAGAAATTTACTCAAATTTGATTTAATCATGTATTCTCTCCACAAAAGATGACCAAATATGTTTACAAAACCTTAAAGAAGCGAAAGCATTAATCTAGGAACCATTGTATAAAATTAAATAATAAAAATAACAAAGTTTTCCATAAATAATGACAACAATGACGATATGATCGAACATAAATGAAACTGTTGATAATAACTATTGCTCTTTTATCCTGTTTCGACGTATAGCAACAATTTTTGGAGTAGTGCAGTGGCATCATTGTAAGGTTCCATTATGCAGTGAAATTCTATCTAGTGGGTTTCACGAATTGTCTCGTGCAATATCTCCTAACTTCTCTAGTGTGTTTCATAGCTTTGATCATAACTACAACTTAAGCTATGATTTTTCCTTCTAATTTAGTATAAGAAAAGGCATCTATTGACCCCATATTAACTTGTAATAATTGCACCCTCATTCAAAAGATTTAAATATTTGATTAATTAGGGTGAAGCCCCCTTCTCTTCATGAATGGGCTCCTTCTCTTATAATTCCACGATCAACCATTGAAGAATTTCTCTCATGCACTTTGCCCTAGTTCTTGTCATTAGTCCTTCTATGTCCCTCAGTGACTTAGACTGATAGGTCAACAACATAGATGCATATATAGCTTAATCCTTATTATTCTCCTCTTTTTCAAAAGGATTCATCCTTAAATCACCTACATTATACAATGAAAAATTGTAAACATTGAAAGTAGCACTCACATTACTATATTAACTCAGAAAATACAACTTTTTTGCATTATCATTGAATCGCTCAAGCACTGAATGTGGTATATCTCCTTAAGGTTGTATCTTAGAAATCTGTTATGTAGAAAATCTCTCCTTTCGCATATAGACCCACACCCAATCATAGGATTCAAAACTTTTAGTGATCATGATAATTTAATCGATCCCAATCTTAATTTATGGATGTAACATTTTTAATTAGACAATTAAAAATAAATAAAAAATTTCATTTATTGATCATAGATATAACTTAAGATTATAATTTGTATCTATTTTCAATATATTTCAAAATCTAACTTATCACATACAAAGTGTAGTTAAAGAGAGAAAAGGGTAATTTAACTAAGTTATAATTAATTGTAAATTTTAGGAAATATTAGGATCTAATATATTATTTTAATAAATAGAAACCATTATTAGATATTTTAATTATAAATAAATTTTTTCTAGTTAATTATGTTGAACCAAGATGGTTCTACCTTTTTTTTTTATATAATGACAAAATAATACTACTAATTATTTTAGTATGTTTGATGTTTTAGAAAGATGGGTATGTTAGAAATGTGGGTTGGAAATATGTTGTGGAGATGCATTTTGAAGCTTTGAAGCCTTGGAGCCTTGGAGCATAAAATGGAATGGATGGAATGGAACTTGTAAAGATTAATGAAAAAACACTCACATTGAATATCAAGATGGAATGACTAGGTTATTATGGTTGTAAGTTTTGATTGTAAGTATTATCTTGATTGCAACTTAAAAGCATCATACATCTTGAATTTTATATTTAGTGTTTATGCATATAAGATGCATAATCTAGAAAAATTATATATCAATTGTTTTTCAAATATCCTTTTGATACATTAAAATGCTTTTGAGAGTTAGTGTGATGCGTGCATTTTAAAGTATGTTTGAAATAAAGTAGTTAAAAATATTAGGATAAATGGTTAAGGTTAAAGCGTGTGAATGAGTTAGAATGTGTGTGAAAAATAAGATATTAAGTTGTATGAGTGTGAAACTGTTCTTGAAAATATGTTAGGATATATTAAAGATTGAAAAGAAAGTGTTTGGAAGTGGTAAGGAATATTTTGGGTTAATTTAGATGTGTTTATACATGGAATTTTTAGGACAAATCAGTCTAAGTAGAGACTAGTCATCTTATAGTGGTTAACAAACCACTAGACAACTAATATGTGTAAACTGGTTGACCAATATGCATTGTTTTAGTGGATTGGTCAACTGATAGAGACATAATATGCCTAATTCGGTTGACGGATAGTTACGAAGACAAGTTCCAATAGATAGTTCAATGAATAAAAATGAAGTAAATGTATTATAACATTATAAATGAGTCATAAACAATTAATTAGGTAATTTTTCACTTATGAATAGGTTTTTTTGGTTGTTGTTTATATATCCAAGAGTGTAAGAACACATAAACAAGTGAATTAAAGTGTTTTGGGTGTTTATTATGATGTTGATTGGTTTATATATATGGGATAAGAGTTCCTTAATGCATTCATTCTCAAATTTATGTGTTAGACTCTTTTAAACACTTTGATTGGTCAAGTGTGATACTTTTGAGAAGTGTAATTTGTGGGATGGTGACATTAAGAATGAAAATTATAAAGTGATATACTTATGCTCATTGAAAAAGCGAGTGGTTATAATGGTCACCATGTAGCCTTATAAAAAAGGTAGTGTAATTATTATTGAAGACAGTAAAATACCAACGAAGTGTTCGAGAGTGGATGTATGTATGAGCTAAAAATCAAACCACTATAAAAATCATTTTACAAACTTCTTCCTTATCTCTTTTATTTTTAAGTTTATGTTATTTCCATTATATTATTATTTTTAAGTTTTATATAGTTTGTTTAAGTGTTTATAATTCAATTATAGTTTTACTTTGATTAATTGAATCACCTAATTCGTCCCTCTCTTAGGTGCCATGTAGAGACCAATAATTGATATCAGAGTATAGGTTTCATAGAGGCTTAATTCTAATCAATTTTTTAGTTAAAGTCATGAAGGAACATAGTTTAGAAATACCCTATTATCTTGATGGAAATAATTATAAGTATTGGAAAATTAAAATGAAATACTTCTTTTTTACTATAGGAATATAATTTTAGAAAATTGTATAGAATGGACCTCATAACCTTATGAAAATAAAAGCTGTAAATAATATATGGGAAGAAATCCTCAAGGATGAATTTGAATGGGATGATATGGATGAAGAGCTTATTACTTTAAGCAATAAACTTATACATATTTTACTTTATGCCTTAATTAGGGAAGACTCCAATGGAATTTTAAATTTGGAATCTACTTATGAAATATGGTGCCTTTTTAAAGATACCTATGAAATCTTCAACCAAAAAAAAAAAGAAGGAAGTGGAGATTATGCGATATGATCCAATACTTATGTAGATAATAATGAAGCTCCTACAATGTTCTAATTTTAATAGTGATGATGATGATTGTGTCAATGAGTTAAGTTATAGTGAGTTAGATAAAATCTTAGAACATTTGACTAAGAAGAAGAAGAAAGTGACTACTAAATATTTAAAAAAAAATTAAACTTCTAAATGCAAGTACACTAGAAAAAGAAGAGCTAAAACCTAATATGGATTATATAAAAAATTAGTGGAAGAGAATACATCCCTAAAAAGTGAAGTAAATTCAAAGAATAATATTAATATGTAAAAATTGATAAAGGAAAATGAATCTTTAAATAAATAAGTAGAATTAAAGAATGAGGATAGTGATAAGAAAAAATTAAGAGAGGAGAATGAAAAGGAATTAGAAAAAGTCAATGACCTATTGTATCATTTCACTAAAAGAAAAGAAAAATTAGAATGCATGTTAGGATCATAGAAAGCATTAAATGATGGAAGTTACTTAGGATATACCCATGAGAATAGTCTATGAACTAATAAGATCACATTTGTTATAAGAAAGAATATTGAAGAAGAACAAATACCTAGGCCAATCTTAGAAAATGTTATATCAACTTCTATATCCCAATTTAAGAGACAACATCCTTCATATATGCATCTAGGCCTAAATCTATTAAGGAAATTGTTAGCCCTAAAAGTACTTAAGAGTGGAGTGAATTGAGTGTACTAAAAAGTTGATCATAATCTAAAATTTTAAACAACTCAAGACCAATTCAAAATAAGGTGGAGTTCCTAAACCAAAATCAACCAAATGTAATATGCAAACAATGTATCACAACACAAGTATAAATCAATCACTCAATTATAAGTAATATAGATATGAATAATCTACCCAAATGTTATAAATATCAAAAAATCCAATCAATCAATCAACTATAGTATAATAATGAATCAAAGATACAAGTATTAATATTACAATTTACAATGGCATAAGTATCAAGCTATTCAAGGGTAAATAAATCTATCAATTCACTATGAGTTAATGATGCATTCAATAAAAAAAGTAAGGAGATTAAAGAAGAGAAGAGACACTGAGATTTATAATGATTCAATAATGCTAATGTTGCCTAATCCACTTCCAACACCATCAATGTTGGAATTTGCATTATCACCAATGTAGCAATTACAATCTTCTTTAATGGATGAAGAGAAACCCTTATAAATCAAAATTGTCTTTGTTAAAGGTGAAGAGCAACATTATACTAGTATTTTTTTAGCCATAGAGGAGTATTTAAAAATCTTTTTATAAAGTAAAAAAGTGGCCTATGTAAATCCTTTGATGAAGCAAAGTGCAATGCATACAAATTATCCCCACAAAGGTGAAGAAAATCACACCTGTAAAGATGATTCACTTGAAAGATCATAAAATAAGGGCTTTAGTATGTAAAAATCAAATGAATGTGCATTGACCCTTTTTATACCTTAATAAAAACTAATATGATGATTTAAAAGATTAATAACCATAATTACAACATTAAATCTAAATATATATAAAATATAGAAAATATGGAAATCTAGATAGCTTAATGTTTATGACTTTCTATGCAAACAAATCAACTAAGAGTGCAATCAATAAAAAATAAACGTTTAGGCACTTCTTATATACTTAAAAAAATTCAAAACTATCAATTAATTGTACTAAAATTCAACTAGAAAATTAAGAAACTAGATTGAATTAGAAATAGAGTCAACATTTGACATATTTAAGTATAGTACCTTGTAAAAATGAAAAATCAATTTAGAATGATAAAAAATGACTTAAAACACTCCTAAGACCTTAAAGAATCAAATACAAATAAACTTAACACTCGAAAACAAGTTTGGAACATTTGAATAGAGTGTCAAATACAAGATATATAAGAACCTTGAAGTACTTAAGTGAATATTCAACTTGTATAAATAAACATTTCGCAAAACTAATTATCAAAAATAAAAACATAATTCAAACCCTTTGATATGATAATAAAGACTTATAACAAGGATTTAAAAGCATAAAACTATCAATGTAGCCAACAAAAATCAAATTGAACATTAATACCAGAAGGTTTGGACTCCTTTTCGTAAAGGTTATAGGATTTTTACACAAAAAACAGCTTGTTTCTCTTATTTTTTGGATGGTTTCTATCTTAGTGTTGGGGTTTAGAGTCTGATAAAGATATTATAACACTCAATTAGCTATTAGAAAATAGTTAATTTGGAACTAGAATGAAAAATGAAATTTTTTACAAGACAATGACTAAAATGTCAATTTCTAGCGAAGATAAGCAAAGCCCTTGTTGACAGTCATTGATCTCTTGAATTAAATTATAAAACATTTCCAAACATATATAAAAGCTTACTATCATCAAACTTAATTTTAAAAAATTTTAAAACTCAATTAAAAAATTCAATTGCTACATTGATTCAAGTGCCAATGGAAAACTTTATGCATTAATTTAAAATTTATAAAATGCAAGAGTGAAAAAGTTAAGCCCCTAGAATAGGTAAACTTTAAATGATACATACACGTGTTTAATGAATAGGGAAATGATCTTAGATCTTCTATAATGTTTTACTTTACTTTTCCTTTAATTATGAGCTTCAATTCTAATTGTTCTTCATCATATATACCTATCTTTTGACCTTGCATCAAACACTAAACAATTAGTAGAATATATATTTTGTTATCATAAAAAAAGAAAAAGATTGGAACATCTCTTGGTTCAACAATTTCTCCATATTTTATGATGACAAAACATATGATATTTTAAATATCTAAATTTAATAATCTAATTTCAACTCATAGGCATACATCTCATATAATCAACTATGTCATATTCAAATCATAAACATACAATTAATACACACAATTATATATACCAATGGTAAATAAAAAATCGAATTATGCTTCCATTATGCTCAAATATACAAACTAATTATGCTCCATCTTTGTTCATACATTAAAGGCAACACTAATAGAATTCAACTATTCACTCATCTTTCTCCTACAACAATTTTGCTCCCCTTTAATGAAACCCTTTAATATCACTCATACTTCTCTCCCTTTTTAACATCATCAAATGGAATGAGAAACATACCAATTATAAAAATAAAAAGAGAGTAATGGAAAAAAAATGCAAAAGATACTGTTTGAAAAATCCATAAGAAAAGTGCAAAAACACAAATCAAGGTAAAAGAAATATGCATAAACATACAAAGCTTAAATAGACCGGCTATCAATCATACCTAGTTCTCACCTAATCATACAAAACCTATCCTCACTTATGGGTTTAGTGAATATATCAATCAATTGGTATTGTATATCTACAAACTCTAACTCTATATCTCCATTTTATATATCTGCCCTTGTGAAATGATATCTAATATCAATGTACTTAGTCCTTGAATGTTGGATCAGATTTTTGGTAAGGAAAATGGCACTACAGAATTGTGCACATTAACTACTAACTGTTAAATACTGCAATTTGATAGTTGCTAAAGCTATAGAATTTTGATTTTTACTAAACCAAGATACTAAAGCATTTCCTAAATACTGACAAGCACTAGATGTATTCTTTCTCTAAAAAAGGTTACTGGCATAATCAATATCTGAATATTCAACTAAGTCTAAATAAGCACGCTTATGGTATCATAACCCTAAGGATAAATTGCCAAATAAATACCTTAAAATCCTTTTAACAACTAAAAGGTGTACTCTCTAAGTGTTAGCCCCATATGGCACTTAAAAATGGATGAATTAGGCTCTTAAAAATTTCTTCTATATTATTAAACCTAAGTCTTTCACAAATTTAATTGAAAGTGGAAGCTAAACAATGCTTAATTAATTGAATTAAATAGTAAATAAAATAATGTAATATAAATACATAAAAATAAAAGAGAAAAGGAAAGAAGAGACACAACCAATTTATTCTGATTCGAAACAACCCACTTACCCTACATCCAATCCCGAAAACCATTGTTAAGATTTTTGCTTTTATTGCAATCAATCAAGAGTATAAAATACACAACATAATCCTTTTTAAGGCTTAAGAATAACCTTTCACTCCCTTTTTTAAGGCTAAGGACTAACCTCACAACCTAACTTTTAAGGCTAAAGAATAACCTATCACCCCCTTTTTTAAGGCCAAAGGATACCTCTCAACACACTTCTTTTTCAAGGTTCAAGAATAACCCTTACAACAATTTTCTCACATAATACCTAACCACAACTTCACCAAAGCTCATATACACTCAAGAACACTCATTAATAATGTATAAACACTTTCTATACTTTTTGGATGCATAAACAACATAAAACACATCTATTTATACTATTCTCAAGGCCAATTAGCCGTTGCCCAACGTTTTTCTCATTTAATCATATCTTCGTTGCAGAATCTGCCCGTTGCAAAGTTACCATTGCATATTCTTTGTGTTCGATCGACTGATAGGCATCATTTGGTTTATCGATCTTCTAAAATTATTCATTCGGTCGATTGGTTCTAAGGTTTGGTTGGTCAATGCTCTCTTCAACAAATACATTCAGTTAACTGGTATAAATTCAATTAATTGACCTCTTCAATTTCTTCATTCGGTCAATCGATCTATCCATTCGATCGACTGACCTCTCTTAAGTTAGCACAACTTCGGCCCAATCTTAGCCCAATAAATCCAAACTTAACTTAATTCAATTCTTAACCCAATTTAACATATTTTAACACAAACAAAGCAATAATAAACTAATATTAACACATTTTATACAATTATACAAACATAATCAATTCATCCAATTTACCAAATAATTAATAATACGAAAAGAATAAAAAAAACTCTTAAATCA
>JAOXYD010080251.1:0-12347 GCA_028565735.1 Pinacopodium congolense
GCCTTTTTCCAATTTTCAATCAATTTCTTTAGATTTTCCTAAATAATTGTAATCCAATAAACCTGGTAATTAAGTAATAATTTCCCCGTGGGATCGACACTCGGAGTTTAAAAATTTACTCCACTTTATTACTTTTGCGATAGGTGCACTAGCCTAAAAAGTCTGTTGGTTTTAAAGTAAAATCATTTCAAAACACCCGTCATTTTTAAAGTCACCTAACCAATGCAACACAGTTCTCTTTCCCTGATGCCAAAATCATTCCTTCGTATTTCTTTCTCTTATATATATTCTTCTAGGACTTCATTTAACAATTTATAAAATTCTCCTATAAGATTAATTTTCTTTTCTCAGATTTTCATGCCTTACTTTATAATTATAGGAATGTTAGACTCATGGAGGGGGGCTGGTGAGTCTTGTTCCTATTGTTGTTACCCAAAAATTGGTTTATAGGTTTTCAAGCTAAGCGCAGTAAGGTTTATGCCCAATTAAGTAGGCAACAAATGTCATTGAAAGTGAACTACATCAAGTTTTTTGTGTTCTTAAGTTTTTATTGTTCATTTTTCAAATTATAATTTTTATTTAGTTGTTTCCAATCCATTATTTCCTAGCTTATTAATCTTTCAAGAGGTTTATCATTAATTCTTTTAACCCTTGAAAACATTACAAAATTTTAATTATTAACCTTTAAGTGAAATATATTTGATGGTGTATTTGTGGTGTTCAAAGGGGATTTTAAATCTTATTGAGTTAGGACTATTATATAGGCTCCTCTTTATCTTGAAAATTTTCAATGAAAAGGTATTAGAATGATCTTAATGAATTTTTGGTGATTGCAATAAACTTGAATAGGATTTGTATTGTTTATATTAATAAATGAGCATTGGAGAAAGTAATGAGTATTATGTTTGCATTAGTTACATTTTGAACCTCATTTTGTATTAGTTTTGATCAAGCTAGTGTTTTAATTTGTATATCATCAAGTTGAGATTAACAAGTTTGATTTTAGGAATTAATTTTGAGGGCTTGATTTGGAATCAAAGTTATTGTCTTTAGTTTTAGACAAAAGGTTACTCTTCACCCTATAGGAAGGAATATTTATAATGGATTCTTCTGGAATCACTGGAAAGAAAATTATATTTGGGTTACTCTTTACCCTTAAGAAAGACTAAAGGGTTTCTCTTCACCCCTTTTGTTTAAAGAATAAATTGTGAAGGTTCCTCTTCACCTTAAGGACGATTTGAGTCATTGAAAATTCTAAAAAATGTGTTGTGAGAGAACATAGGAAAAAAATTATTAGTCAAACCTTTTAAAAAATCATTATGTGTCCTTGTTTCCATATCCTTTTAATTTTGTGGTTGTTATTATTGTTGATTAAATTTGTTGAATTTGAATTTCTTACACAATTGTTGCATAACGTTTCCTATAAGTTGAATATTGGTTTAGGAATTGCATATAATTGAATATTGGTTTTGGTCATTTAGGTAGTTAGTTTAGAAACATTTTTATAATGCTTAATTAACTTACCCTCAGGTCCCATAAGACTTACATAGACTAATAAAATATTACACAGAGAAGCAAAGCATTTAAAAATCTAAATATCATAAATAATATTTAAATGACTCCCCCCTCTCGGCGCCTAATACAAGGAAGATCTATTACCATTTGGTCTTCTCTCTCTTTTTGCCAACATTAAAGAGTGTATATAATTTGTCAATTTATAAATATCAAAATGAAGAAAAAAATAACTTTCTTTTAAAAGCCCTATTACATAGATAATGAACATATGAACCAGTTATGAAATTAAATCGCAATTTTCATGATTCTTAAGTATCAATTTCAATGATAAATTTTTTAAAAAAAAAAATTCAAAGATCAATCTATCTTTCTATCTCTCGATACATGCATCAATACTTTCTCCAAAAAAATATTGGTTTTAACTTAGTTTTTTCAAATTTTATTAAAGAGAAAGAACATGTCCATCTTCTTTATGTTCCACCAATGTTCAATTCAACTTCATCCTCACTTGGTTTAACAATACTTACTAATTTTTATTTTAGATTTAATTATTGGAGGTCACATTTTTAAATATTCACATGATAATTGATAACACCTTAATTATATATCTTCTAGGCAAGATTTCATAATGATATCTTAGGCTTAAGAGGTAATTCCATGTGATTTAGGTTTACAATTGATTAAGATGTTGCTTATGTTGTCTTAAACAATTGTTTATATTGTGTAGGATTTTGGTTAGCATTCTAATGCATTTTTTACATATTAAAGATATGGAACCAATTTGAGGACCTAAAGCATCAAGTTGTGAGACTGAACATCAAATATCAAAGCCATAGGACATGTTACAAAGAAAAAAATGACTGAAACTAAAAAAAAGTGGCAACTTAAATGTAGGTGACTTTGATATGCACTTCTGAAGTTCACTTATTGTGGAATTAATCGGGGGACCAATAACATTGAACTGTTGAGTTCAACACAAAATTTCAAGGCTAAATCACAGTAATGAAGAAGTTATAGTGAAAAGGCAAAGAAGAGAGGAAAGATAGAAAGCTAACAACTTAGAGAAAGAATACAAGATCAAGCAAGCTAACAAGTTAGAGAGAGGGGAGCTGTCTCTAACCTTTGATCGTGGAGGATCATAATTGCGGCACGTTTAAATTAAAAATTCACGTGGTTTCATATGTTTTTAGGGTTTTTATGATGTTTTAAGATATAAGAATGGCGGGAAACCTTAGGAGCCATCAAGAAATCATTAAGGACTTACTCACAGAAGAAAAAAATAAGTTTTGGTTGCTCCTAAAGGTGGAAATCAAGATTAAATGTCAAGTTCTTCAAAATCATACCCACTTTCTAGAATTTCTTACACCAAGTCTATAAGAGGAAGATTGTTGAGCTTATCTAGTTTTACAACATCTCTTTTATATCATTTTTATGGAAAATATGATAGTTGGGGAACTCATTGATATTATGCATGGCTAAAATCTCTTTTAGGAATCACTGTAGAATAATTTTATTGAACTCCATGTTATTGATTCAATGAATGGAAGTTTATAATGTCTATTGTGCTTACTACTTGCATTAGATTGAGAGATTGAGCTAGAAAATTTATGTTAGCTTATACTATAAAAGTTGGCACTCTAAAGCACCCATAAACATTAAGTCATTAAAATAGTTAAAGAGATAATTAATTAATTGATTACTTATAGGATTGCGTCATAACTATTTGGAATTTAGGGATGGTTTTGGTAGATTTAGAGATTATAAAGCTATTCCTATCTTATTCATCTAGGGAAATTTAGTTACACCATGAGAGAGGGTGAATAAAACACTAGAATATCTTAGATTAAACATTATTTAACGATTAAGGTAAGAGAGATAAAAAAAAAGGATAGAAGGATCCTTAGTTTTAATCTTTGAATTTTTAAGTTCCTACACTCTTGTTCTTTATTTTGTTAGATTCTTTATTGTAGTTTACTTTCAGTTATTGCTATTTGATTTGGTTCCTTAAACAAAGTGTAACCCAAATTTTATGTGACTATTCCTAATCCTTGTAGGACGATATCTGTTACACTGCAATTCTATTACTTGTACAGTTACGGTAGAACGTAAATCGAGTTAGCATTTTAGAAGTAGAAAATCATTTTTTTGTAATGTTGCTGAGGATTAGTATTTTTATGATCTTTTTCAATTTAAGTGATTTTAATTTAAGTTAACACTTTTCCTTGTGTAATTGTAGGTCACTGAATACAAGGAGCATAAGAAGATTAATGGAGCTAATTGACGAAGAGGCCTTGGGCATTATAAGACAAGAAAGGTGGCTAAGAAGAGTGAAGCTCTAAAAAGAAACACAAGGAACAACGGTGGAAGAAGGAGAGCAAGGAGGGGACTAAATGAACGCTTACGTACTTTATGAGGCCATGTTTCCATGTTATTCAATAAGGGATAACATGTCCTCGCATCCAAGCTAGCAACTTCAAAATCATGCTAGCTTTATTAAACATGGTTCAAACAAAGATACGATCTTATGGTTGGCAAACAAAGACTCTAATAAAAATCTAGCAAAATTGTTGAAGATTTGTGACACTTTTTTCATGCAATGGGTTTTTTGATGATGCAGCTAAGAAGAGGTTGTTTTCATCTACTTTGAAGGACTAGGTCAAACCATGGTTGAACTCTCTAAAACCAAAATCATTACAATATGTGAGTTTCTTGTTTAAGCATTCATAGCCAACTATTTCCAATTGACAAAGACTATAAGGATCGTCAAGGAGATTAATAACCTCCAAAAAAGGATTAGGAAGTCATTTTATGATGCATGGCAGAGGTTCAAGGGGATACAAAGGAGTTATCCATACCACAACCTAGCAAAGGAATTCCTTTTGAAAAAAATTTACAATGGAGTGAATCAGCTCACTAAGGGAACAATAGATGTAGTAGTAGGAGGTTCTTAATGAAAATGACAATTGAGGTTGCCTATGGCCTATGGAGGTTATGGAAAATACTAGTTGCCCATGGAAAAAATTAGTAGATCAAACAATAAAGCTTCAAAGGGAAAAAAGGACCGATACCTATAGATTCGATGACAACCTTCCAAGCATAAATCTCATCTATCACCAAGAAACTATGAAATTTTCAATGCACTTCTTCCTCTTCAGTAAAAGCCATACAACTTAGATGTGAGCTATGTGGACAAGATAGCTATATGATAACCAATTGTTTTAAAATGGATACCAATGGTGTGGATCAAGCGCACTACATGAGGGCTTCACATTAAAGAGGTAAAAATACATAGTCCAATACTTATAATTTGGTTTGGAAAAATTATCCTAATTTCTCTTCTACGTACAAAGTGGGGAACAATATGAGATCAAAAAGCCCATCAAGATTTTAGCAACATAAACTTGGAGCATTTAAATTAAAGATGGACATGCCAATGGATGTATTATATTCTAATTTTGTAAGCCTAGATGAGAGCCAGAAGAGGATGAAAGAAAGGTTCAATCAGATTGCAAGCAATCATGCCTCTTTCATCCATAATTTAAAGGTTCAAGTTGGCAGCTAGAGAATTTATGGTCTAATAGAAATGTGGGATGTATCCCAAGTAATACAAAGCCTAATCAAATAGCACAGCTAAAAACTAACACACTTCAAAGTGGAAAAGAACTAGATGAAAAAGTGGAGAAAAAGGTCAAACCCGCAAAAAAGAGAGCCAAGAAGAGGAGAAAAAGAAAGCCAAGCCATATAAGCCACCACCCCCTTATGTTCCTAAAATTTGTTTCTTACAAAGGATGAAGAAGAACCAAACGGATGGTTATTTTGTAAAATTTCTAGAGGACTTGAAGAAGTTACAAATCAACCTATCTTTTATGGAGGCTTTAAAGAATATGCCAAAGTATAAAAAGTTCCTCAAAGAAATCCTAATCAACATAAAAAATGGGGAGGATAATCAAACTATATCTTTAATAGAGAGTTTTAACTCAACCATTACCAACCACATTCCCTTAAAATTGCAAGATCCAAGGAATCCATTGCGTAGTTAGTAGTCATAAATTTTCTAAATGATTATGTGATTTAAGGAAAAGCATTAACTTAAGGCCTTTATCCATTTTTAGAAAATTAGGGCTAGGAAAAATGAAGCCAATGCCTACGCTAATTCAATTGGCAAACAAATCAATAAAAAAGTTAGTTGTTGCAATGGAGGATGCGTCAATTAAAGTAGATAAATTCATCATTTGGTATATTTCATGATGTTGGATTTTGAGGAAGATATAAGTTATCCATTGATTCTTGACATACTATTCATGAAAATTAGAAGAGCATTGGTGGATGCATATAAATGGAAATTAGTTCTTAAGATTGGCTATAAGCAAATGGAGTTAAGTATGAGAAAGGAATTGAAAAATCTGGAGCATATCGCTTTCATGAAGATAGATGTGATTGATGATTATGTGAAAGGACAAAAGATGATTTGTTATGAAGAAGCAAATGTTAAAGTTGATGGAGGAGTTAAGAAGGAGGAGGAATTAGTTGAAAAAAGAAATTAGAAATCTTTAATAAAAACAAATGTCTTGATTCTTTTCTCCTTTTTGAAATCGACCATACGTAAGTTCAAGCCTTTACTTTCAAACTTGAGGCATATCTTCTTCGGTGAATGGGAAAAACTACCAATTATTATTTCTAACAAATTGACATTAAAATAAGGGGGAGAGGGTAGTTAAGAAAGGAAAAGGGGGGATTAAAGTAAGGTTAAAGTTGTTCCAAACTCAAGAATTGATGGAGAGAAACATTTGAAGTTACTTAGGATTGCAAACATGGGACCATCGGGTTGGAATACTTAGAAGAAAAAATTTTCAAGTCTAATGGGAATAATGGCAATTTATATCTTAGAGAATTTACCCCAAAAGAAATAGAAATAATCTCTTTCCTTTTCCTTGTTTGATAATATCAAGCATGAGGAATGGTCAAGCTAATAACCTTAAATTTGTCATGATATGTTCTTTGATCGATTTTTACGATTTCATGGTGTTGTTATTGCAATTTTGATCTTTACGATGTCTTTAAGTGTTTTAATTTAAGATTTCTTTATGTTGATTAGTCAAATGTAAGCTTGTTATGTCTTGTTGATTATAAGTTTGTTGATGTTCTTATGGACTTCACTTTGTAACGATGATGGCATAGGATTATATCTCTTTTTTGCAACTGTTGATGAGTTTAAAAAATTATCTATCTAGTTTTACACTTAAAACCGCAAGCATATGGAGTGCAACTTATAGTAAAAAATGGATATCGATCCTACAAGGATTGTAGGTTATGCACCACTTAATTTAGGTTATACTTTGTTCAAGACTCAATTATAATTAATAAATAAACTAAGAAATAAACTAATTTAAACAAATAGCAATGAAAAAGTAACATAACAAAGCTGAAGAAACTTAGGATTTCAATATTTAGGATTAGAGATTAGTTTTTCGTTAACTTGTCTCCCTCCTACTTTGTTTATTGAATTATGCCTCAAATAAGATTCCTTAACATTTCAATTTCCCTCTCTCAAGGTGTAATTAAATCTCCATAGGCAAATTAAATGGAATTGATTAAGCAATCTATCAATCTACAAAACCAGTCCACCAGTTTAACTAATTATAAAGCTATACTATGGGTAATAAACTAATTAGTCAAGATCTCTCTCTAACTAATCAATTAAGTTGATGAAATGTAATTCTAGAGCGTGCCAACTCCCATTGTAGAGCCTTACACAAAATACCCAACTCCATTTCTCAATATATTGCAAGGTATAAACTCAACATTCATCAAAAGCATCGTTCATTCAATCCAATAAGATAGAAGTTCAATTAGTACTTCAAACGTAATCCTTACAATAAACTTAGCCACTCATAATATCAACAACATCCCCAACTACCCTAAAATCCATACTAAATAGAATAGAATAGAGAAAGAACAAGAAACTAGACGATGAGAGTAATCTTATCTTCTTTCTCTTATGCTAGAATTTCTACAGATGAGAAGTTCTTGCTAAAAGGTGGATACTGATCTTGATTTCCCACTTTGGAAGGCATAAAAACTTGTTTATTGCCTCTTTGGGTGAGTCCCCAAATGTTTCTTTACAGCTCTAGGGTTTTTAACCCTTTTATATGTCCAAACAACCCAAAATCCCTCAAATAAGTGAACCCTGTGTCGTTCTTTTTCTCCCAGTTCCCACGATTAAGGGAATATTTTTCTTTACTTGATAGTTTTTCAAACTTTCTCCACCCTTCATTCTTCTGGCCATAACTCCTTCCCTAGAACTCCGATTGACTTGAAACTTGACATGCATGCATTGTTGCTCTAGCATACTACATAATTTCATCATATTTGGAGCTCTATAAGTCCATCTAATGCATCTTCCAAATCAGCTAAACCACATCCCTAATGATAATTCTTTTGTTTATGTAGGTACTGGATTCAGCTCTAGCCCTAGTGGTTCTGTCAGGTCAGAGCCTAGTTCTCCATCATTAGTTGGGCCAGAGCCATCCCCTCAGCTTCCTCCATGGGTAGCTAGCCCTTCTATTGCCACTCCTTATGGTGATCCGCTTTTTCCTTACTCCTCCAAAGCTCCTATGCAGTTCCTGCGAGCCTAGATCTCATTGCTAATCCTTCTTAATCTACTGGTACTTCCTTTTTACCCATGGGTTCCTTGTTTGATGAGGACTTTTATGTTGATTCCTTGGCCCCTGAAGCATCTGTGTCTATGGAGTAGGGGAAGAAGCATAATAAGAAAAAATAGAAGTCTCTTCTTACCCTGACAATCAAATGATGAAGTTTATTTTCTGGCATGTTAAAGGACTTAATGGACCTCGCAAGATTCTTGGACTCAAGAATTTTGTCGGGCAGGAGAACCCCTATTTTGTTTTCCTTTTGGGGTCAAGACTAAAGAATCCCAATAAGATTGAGTCCATTGCTTCCTCTCTCTTCCAGAACTATGTTTTTATTCATAACCTTTAGCAGGTTGCCTATGCTAGAGCTATCTATATTTGGAATTTGAACCTAATGCCTTGCCAACTTGTCCTCTTTGCTGTCAATTCTTGCACCTATCTATCTCTATGCCTAGGTCAGGGCACGATTTTGTTCTTTCTTGTGTGTATGTTCTTTATAGTGTGGCCTCCCGCCTTCCCCTCTAGTGGATGATCAAAGATACCCACCAGCAGTTTGCTTCCTCTTGTTGGCTACTTAACGGGGATTTTAATATCATAGTGGCCCCATTTAAAACCTTTAGAACCTCTCCCTCATGCTGGGTGGGGCCTTTTGACCTAAGAGACTGCCTATTTGATTGCAACCTCTATGACCTTCAAGCCTCTGGTCAGTTATTCACCTAGTCTAATAAACAGGCTGCTCCCCACTTTGTGGGAAAAAGCTAGATAGAATCCTGTCAATCACCTCTAGCTTTTAACTTTCCCTACTTCCTCTAGTGTTGTTGGGTTGCCTCTCTTCTCTAACCATTGCCCCCTCCCTTAACTCTCCTTTTGCCTGGTTGTAGCAGAGGCTGCTCTCCATTAAGGTTTTTCAACTTTCTGACTTCCTTACCAACCTTTCCTCCTTGTGTTGCTTTGGCCTGGAGCACTCCTATTCGAGGCACTCTTATATTCAGAGTGATTCATAAACTTAAAGTTGTCAACCTGGCATTGAAGTCCTTATAGAGGGAGGCAATCCCAAATGTTAATCTTCATGTTAAGTAGGCTTTGGTTCATCTACTGTCCACCCAGCATTCGCTTGCCATGCAACCCTCTCCTTCCCTTCAGTAGATTGAGAAATCTAATCTTCAAGTTTATTGTTCTACCCTTGCTCACCAAGAGTCTTTTTATAAGCAGAAAGCGTGCATCCAATAGTTGAGGGAAGGGGAGTAACACTAAATTATTTCATAATTCCCTCCTGCTTTGTAGGAATCTTAAATCCATCTATTCTCTTTAGGATAACTCAAATGCTATTCTTACTAATCCACCTGATATGAGGAAACATCTGGTTGATTATTTTAAGGCTTCTATGGGGACTCCTACTCCTCCCTCTTTGGGTCTTTCTCGTTTGGTTACCTCATCCGGTGTAACCTTGATCCTTCGCTTGCTGAGTGCCTTACTACTCCCTTCTCCCTTGATGATGTTAATGCAATTTTTTTCAATTTTCACATTAATAAAGCCCCTGGACCGGATGGGTTCATTGGTCACTTTTTTCAACAGATTTGGGATCTTACTGTAAGGGATCTAACTGAAGCGATTCTTAACTTTTTTAAGTCTAGGAAATTGCTAAAGGAAGTTAATCCTACTTTCATCACCTTGGTGCCCAAATCTGCTCACCTGACCTTGGCTTCTGATTTTATCACTATCTTTTGCTATAATATGTTGTATAAAGTTATCTCCAAGCTGTTGGCTAAAAGGCTCCAACCTGTGCTCCCTTCATTGATCAGCCCCAATTAGTTAGCCTTTATTCAAGGCAGAAGTATAGGTGACAATATCCTTCTTTCTTGGGAGATCCTCTATAATTACCACCTAGAAAATGGTCATGCTCGATGTGCTTTCAAAATTTATTCAAAGAAGGCCTATGATTCCTTATAGTGGCATTTTATTACCCATAATCTCCGAGTTATCGAGTTCCCAAATTTATTCATTTACTGGATTTGGGAATGTACCTTAACTTCCACTTTGTCTATTCTTCATAATGGGGAGCCTACCCCCTTCTTCAAACCACATTGTGGTATGAGATAATGGGACCCCTTGTCCCTTTACGTTTTCATCATTTGTATGGAGGCCTTAGCCCAAATTCTTAATCTCCACACCTCTATGCATTGTAACTTATCTTACCATTGGAAATGTAAAGAGCTACAGCTTAGCCACCTATGCTTTATTGATGATCTTTTGCTCTTTTTCCAGGTAGATCCCCCTTCTATCCATACCTTGTTCCAAGGCTTAACCTTATTTTGCTCTCTGTCTGACTTGGAGATTAATTCTCATATGAGTAAGGCTTTTGTGGCATCCTCGGATGCCATCATTTATATAGCCTTGTTTTCCACCTCTCTACCTTTGGAATTAAGCCTCTTCCTATTAAATATTTGGGGCTACCGCTAATTTCTACTAGACTTTCTTGGCCAGACTGCCTTCATCTCTTTTTCAAAGTTGAGAACCATATCTCCTACTGGGTACCAAGTCATTGTCCTTTGCAGGGTGTCTTCAACAATGGTGATTTCTATTTTGCACTCCTTTCCTGTCTACTGGTCTGGCCTTTTTTTGCTCCCTAACAACATTACCAAAGATTTAAAGAAGAAGCTGAATTGCTTCCTTTGGTCTAATACCTTCAATAACTCTCATCATGCAAAGGTCAATTGGAAGGAGGTATGCACTCCGAAGCATGTGGGTGGCCTTAACATTCGGCTCCTTAAACCTTGGTATATGGCTCTCCTTGCTAAGTGGATTTGAATCCTCTTCCTTGATAAGAAAGCATTATAGGTTAAATAGGTGCATATTGTGATCCTCAAATCCAATAGTAAGAAAGCATTACTAAATTTTGGATTAAGATTGGTGACGAGCTAACTACAAACCTCTGGACTGATTTTTAGCATCCTATAGGTATTCTCATCTATAATTTTCTCTTCTCGGATTCCCTATGATTCAATCCATCCTCAAGGCTACAAGGTTGCCAGCATCATCCATAATGGTAGTTGGCATGGCCTGAAGCTAATTCCCTTGATCTGCTAGAGCTCAAGCAGATTCTCATCCCTTATTCTCCCAATCTTCATCACCATGATTGCTTAGAATGGGTTGGCTCTTGTAAATCCTTTTCCAATTATGAGCCTTATAAGTTCCTCCATCCTACTATTGGGTCCTCCCCTGGTTTCTAGATGGTTTGATCTAAATTTGTGCTTCCCTCATACAGCTTTATTCTCTAGCTTGCCCTTAAAAGGATGCTCAATACTCATGATAGGCTCAAATTTGACTACTTCCCCAACTTCTGCATCCTTTGTATGGTGGTGGCAGAGTGCCATGATCACTTCTTCTTCTCCTGTGCCTTTGGTACTCAGATTTGGACTAACTTACTCACCAAATGTCACATCTCTTGGAACCATATGTCCTTATCCTCTACTTGCCTCATGCTTAACCAAAATTTTCCCAGGAAATCTACGGAGACTACTCTTATCTCTATTGTGGTTTCATTTAGTGTTTATATGATTTGGAAAGAGAGGAAAAATAGAATTTTCAATGACACTCTCTCTTCTCTTCAACAATTGGAATCCTCTATTTTCTAGCTTGTCTGAGGCATTTGCTTATCCAAAGTGACAGTCTCTACTATTTTTTCTCAATCATGAGATACGAATTTCCTAGAATCTATGATGCTATAAATGTTTTTCCTTTCATGTTTAAATTCGTCTGTTCTAGGCCATTGTGCGAGGGCTTGGTAGGATATTTCCCATCCCCTGTGTAGAAGAGAGGCTTTGTTACAACGTATCTATTCCAAACGTCAAGCTGTTTCCCTCTACCATCTGCCTTGTCATAGTGAGCCTTTCCTTATTAATGATTCTGAGGATTCTAGTGCTAATGAGACGAAGTCTTTTTTCTGTCCTGGCCCTTTCCAGAGCTGGTCTCCCCCTTGCCTCAGCATCCAGTGGCTCTTACTCCTTTGGTTCAGCCTTCTCCTTCCCCTGGTGGTGCTCAGGTGTTGGGTTCTCCTAACCCATCCAAGCTGTTGAGGCCTAAGTCTCCCAACAAAAGATCTCGCTCCCTTCTTTACATAATTTCCAAAGAGAAGGCTACCAAGAAAGCCAAACAGACCTAGCAATCCCTTGGCCCTACAGA